>JAVKPL010004583.1:0-22379 GCA_032173675.1 Gastrolobium villosum
AATCCATCCCCAAGATTAAATTGACAGAGGCCAGGGGTAAGATAATTAAATCAATGGTGTAACCCCTGCCTAAATAAGTGAACTTTACATCTTCACAAATCCAAGACGATTCACTCACCTCTCCTGTAGCAGTAGTAATTCGCATCGGAGGAACCATCCGTGTTACCTTTAAGTCCAACGCCTTAGCCACATAGTCCGCCACAAATGAATGTGTTGCTCCCGAATCAAACAACACAGATAAATCAACATTAGATAGAAAAATTATACCTTTAACCAAATTCGGAGCCTTTTCAGTACGTTGCGCATTTGTAGTATAAACCCGTCCCACAGTAGGAACAACAGCAATAGGAGCAGCAGTAGTAGTAGTAGCTGGCGGCAAGGCCTGCAGATTCGCAGCCTGCACCGAAGGAGATGTACAATTTCTAGCAAAGTGGCCACTCTGACCACATCTAAAACAATTCGACGTACCAGCACCACATACACCTCTGTGGTATTTCCCACACTTCCCACATTGTGGGTAAAATATCTGTTCGAAGCACCACCACCACCATTATTTCCACCTCTCTTGAACTGACCAGGAGGCTGCCTCACATGCAACCCCCTACCTCTATTATTAAAACCTCCTCTGTTGGCATTACCAGAAGGACCAGGTGTCCTCTTAACATCTTGCTCTTTTGTAGAATCAGATTTCGGATACCTCCCATAAACAGTCTCGACCCTTTTGCATTGGGTCACCAAATCAGCAAAGTTCCTCACTGCGGTATTTGACATCCTCTTAGCAATCTTCTCACTCAGCCCTCTTTGAAATTTAGCTGACAAGAATTCCTAGTAGGTAGAGTACCTCCATAATTAGCAAACTTGACAAGTTCATTAAATCTCGCCACATAGGCATCAACAGTCATCACTCCCTGTACCAGATTATCAAATTCACCTTGCTTAGCCTCCCGAACATCGCGGGGAAAATATTCTTCATGGAATAATCCTTCAAACATAGTCCAAGTAAGGACCTCACCCTGAATAATAAATGGGCGAGACACATTGTCCCACCACTCCTGGGCATCACCCTCCAGCATATAGACAGAATATAACAACTTCTGCGGGTCTTGGCATCTCATAACCTGAAAAATCTTGTCCATACCCCTTAACCAAGCAGTGACCTCCTTTGGGTCCCTTGACCCCAAAAATGCGGGTGGCTTATGTTTCCTAAAAGATATGAGCCTACGCTCATCGTCAGCATTATCCAGCACCTGCCCAGCAGCCCCAGTAGATTGGGCAACAGATGACGGATCAGGAACATAACTAGGATCCGTAGTAGTATGATGATGCAGCCTCACCAGTGTGGTGACTAGCCCCACTCTCCCCCTGTTGAGGAGTAACAGATGGCGTCGGTGTAGGAGTCACCGTAGCCGTATGCGGAGGTGTATCTTCCCTCCTAGGACGACCTCTATCCGCCCTCAACTCAGCCATAAAGGCCTGCATCATATCCTGATTTGCTTTCATCAGGTTCTCTGTCATATTTCTGTTTGCAGCCGTTTCCGCCTGCAGAGCATTCAGTGCTGCAGTGATCGGATCCGGTGGCAAATGACCTGCACCCCGTGCCCCACGGCGACCTCGTGCCCTACTCATGATATCTGTACATGTAACACAAAGGAATGAGCTGATCAGACCCACACTGAGGAATCACATATACATTAATCATAAATAGTTCACAGATAGCTATGACACACAAGATACATCACACACAACAATCAGAGTTCCCTAAACAAAACTGCTCTGATACCATAAAATGTAACAGCCCGTTGTACACCGGTATTGTTAACATTGATTATGATATTAAGCGCAGTTACAATCACAGTGATTAGGTTAATTAAATTACGGGCAAATTTTTCTTTTAACATATTCCTTTTCTTTTACATAAATACATTTTCCGTAATCAATTACAACCACACTATAATTGTAAGTGCCATTTGCGGAATCATACACTTTCTAACAGCATAAATCATTCTTTTTATTCATTTCATTTAAACTCACCATCTTACTCTCATCTTTTACCAAGTTGTAGTCCTTTACGTTGTCTATGCGTGGTTTCAAACCACGTATCATTTGGAGTTCTACCCATCAAGTTATACCCCTTTCTTTTAGTCTAGAAAAAACTGAATTTTCGAAAATTACACTGTGGTAATCGATTACCAGAGGGTGGTAATCGATTACCACCTGTCAAAAATGAGGCAGTAGCCAATTTTTCAATTCCTCTGTTCTGGTAATCGATTACCAGCTCTTGGTAATCGATTACCTCACATGGTAATCGATTACCAAAGGCCAGTAATCGATTACCAGTGCAGACAGTAGCTAATTTTTCGTCCCCTGTTGCATGGTAATCGATTACCATGCTTGGGTAATCGATTACTATGCAGCAAAATGACAGATTACAGCTGTTTTGAGCCCCAAAAAGGGTGTGTAATCCATCCCTAACCCCTTGGTACTCCACATAACACATAATCATGTCCTAATGTTGGCTCTAGGCCCTTCCATCATGCATTTTCCTTAAGTTTAACATCAATTACATCATTCTCAAATAATGGCCATTTACATGTACATATGGACCATTTATACAACAATACTCATCAAGGCTTCAAGGCTATGAATGTGGCCATGGACAAGTCCCATGCTCACTCAAAATATACAGTTATCCAAGCCATGAATAATAAAACATAAACAAGACTTAGCATATGACCATGAACACTAACAAAAGCATGGAAAATGACATCATGCAATATGTTCATGACCTAAGTCTCAAACTACTAATGGTATGCTATGTGCACTCCATAAACTCCTCCAAAAAGCCATGCAATCCAATGCACCGCATGCCCATCCAACGTCCACTACACGGGCTTCTTGCCCGAAGCTCCTCCCGGCTCATAGTGACCTGAAATGTGGTCCCCCAAACACGGGGTGAGATATACGGATATATCTCAGTAAACCAATGGAGCTAGAGGCTCTCTCCACTCCATGGCTCACTAAAATGTATCAAAATGACATAATATGGCATGCAAGTAAAACAATATCACCATCCTCCTGGAGACACCCAAGAACATCCACTCATGGATTCATGTTCAAGGACTCCATCATATAACTCCCTGGACAGTCCTGGCGCCTCTCCCATGGTTGAGAAAACTCCATGGCAATACCCAACCGGAACTCCTCATGAGCCCTATCCGGCGGACGTCCCACGTTTGGATCATCCTGGCGCCGCTCCCAGAGTCGACTCCACGGCAATACCCGACTGGCATTCTCACAAGGATGAATCCAGCGGATGACCAAACTCCACTTGTCAACTGATCAGTGACCACACAATTTCACACAATACAAGCAATATGCATACAAGCATACAAACACATCATGTCATCACTACATAATCCAACCACAACCTTCCTCTAGGTGTGGTGGAGCTCACTAGGGATTAAACCCAAGTTCCAAGAGTTTACCTTAATCTTTAGCAATACCGTTCCAAACGTATGCTCCAATCAACTTTCCACAATTCCAACCGTGTGAGGCACCCTACAACAATCATCAAATCCCAATTACACAAAAACTCATTTTTCATCAAAATTCCTCAAAATTCTCTAAGTTAAAAACCTAGATTTTTCACCAAAATTTAACATAGCATTTCTAGCTTACAAACATGATTCTAAGGCCTTTTCATCTAATAGCATTTTTGCATTTGGGCTCTCTATTATCACACATCTAAAATCAAAGCTTTGAACACATATTCATAGATCTATGGAATCAACTATAAAGAGACCACAAATATACTTACAATGAGTAGTATGATCACCACCAAGGCTTCACTAAACCATTTGAAGCTCAAAACTCCAAGAAATCTCCAAGAACACTAATGGGTCGAATCTGAGTTTGCCAAAAACGTGGCCAAAGAGGTGGATTCAAGGCTTCTAGATGCTACCAATGGCTTTGGAAGGTTGTTTACGATAGATTTCAACACCAAAACCAAGCGATTCGGTGTAGAAACGAAGAAATGAGAGAAAAGTGAAGAAAATGGGTTTTGGTCTCTTTTGCTCACTGTGAGCGCACGGATGAGGGAGGGAAGAAGAAGGAAAAGAAAGAAGAAAAGGAGGTGGGGTCAAGTGACTTCGGTCACACGGGTCCCACACGCGATCTAACTTTAACTCCAATAAAATTTCCGATTACAATTCCTTAATCTAAATATTTTTCCAGTCCATAACATATTTTTCTTTCTCCAAAATGATGATAAAAATTTCACACCTATCGGTACACTCACAACTCAGTATTTTAACACTTAAATTTCACTATTCATCGATTTTTCCCAAATTTGCCTATTTACTCAATTTTTCGCCCTGATTCCATTTCCAACCTTACTTTTATCATTTGAAATCTCTAACTCAGTATTTAAGCCTCCTAACACACGGTTGGCAAATTACGATTTTGCCCTTTTGCCCTTTCTGGCCATAATACCTGGATTTTCACTAATCCATCAACTATCATTTCTCAATATATCATTAAAATAAACATTTAAATACTTGAGGTGTTATAAAGATCAAGCCCAAAGAGTTTGCACCGGGTCAACAGGTATTATTGTACAACTCTCGACTGAGGTTGTTCCCAGGTAAACTTAAATCTCGTTGGTCTGGTCCTTTTGTGGTGACAAATGTATTCCCATATGGTACCGTTGAGATCTCTCCTCTTGATGCTGAGAGACCCTTTAAGGTAAATGGGAATCGTTTGAAATTCTACTATGGAGAACCCGTGAATAGGGACACAATTTCTGTCCCTTTAACTTCACCTGAGTAATCATGGTTCTAGTCAGGCTCATGACGTTAAACAAGCGCTTGCTAGGAGGCAACCCAGTGGAAAATTTTTCAATTTGCTTAGTTTAGATGCTTTCTTTTAAAATTTTAGGTGTGACAAGAGCTGGAAATTGAGGATGAATTTCTTAAGTCCACGCTGATAGCGTGGTTCCCACTCTAGCAGCGTGGAGCATAAGAAAAAGACAGAGGGTCCCGCGCTGATAGCGTGGACACCGCGCTATCAGCGCCATAAACCACGAAAAGGTAGTGGAAACCACGCTACTGGCGTGGTTCCCGCGCTATGAGCGTGAGAAAATAAACCCACGCATGTAGCGTGGGAATGGCGCTCGGAGCACCAGAGGATGAAAATGGCCAGTGGTGACTGCGCTCCCAGCGTGAAACCCACGCTGCGAGCTCTGGAGTCACGGCAGTTTTTTTTTAAAAGGGCCAAAACCCTATTTTTTCCATTCTTTTTCATCTTCCCCAGCCGCGCCGCCACCTTCAACCCCTCTCCCCCTCAAAATCTTCTTCTTCTTCTTCCACACACACCCTTCCCTCACCCCCAACATCTCCACTATCTTCTTCTTCCTCCACCACAAAACCACCCCTACCACCATATTTCTTCCTTGCTTCCCTTTTCCATTTTTCTCAACCGTTGTGGGTAGCATTTGGTTCTAGAATTTGGTTTCTAAAAAGATCAAGGTTGTGTATTTCTCTCAACAATGGCTGGAGACAAGGTAAATCTTAAGGATTTTGTTTTCTAATTGCAATGTGTGGTTGAAGTAGGCATTATAACATGATAGGTTTATTGGTAATGATATGTCAGTATATGGATGGTAAGATTTTTTAACATGCACGTTAGGTGTTTGATAAATGGTCTGATTTAAATTCCCTAATGCATGATTCATGTAAGGTCATACCATGTGTAGCTATGGATATATGGATTACATGACTTGCATACCCATTGCCATGACAACATGAAAATGCTAAGTTGTTAGTTCATGATTTGATTCTGATTTCACATGGCTTTGATTTACACCATGATGACTCATTGGCATATGATATGTAAGCTGCACAAACTGACAAATCTAGGAATTGGGTTGTTTCCGTGCTTAATAATTAGACCTGTACTGTATTCTATTGTGTTGGACTTTTCTAAGTGCAGGGAAAGAAGATGACCAAAAAGACTGCTGGAGCAGGAAATAAAAATACCGGGGGAAGCAGTGCATCTGGCACAAAAAGGCCGAGGGCCCCTGCTTTGGTTGATTTTGATGGCAACCGGTTCCTGACTCCAGAGGCACAGGACCGGTATTACAACTGGTTCCTGAAGAAGAAAATTATTCAAGAACAAAGAATCAGTAGTTTCCTGGCGGACGACTTTCCGGTGAGCCTGACAATACAAAGGAGAGGCTGGAACCATTTGGTTCAGTTCCCGAGAGCCAGCTGCAGTACCATTTTGAGAGAATTCTGTGCAAATGCTGATAG
Organism: Gastrolobium villosum; assembly: GCA_032173675.1. NCBI lineage: Eukaryota > Viridiplantae > Streptophyta > Magnoliopsida > Fabales > Fabaceae > Gastrolobium > Gastrolobium villosum. The sequence continues at coordinate 6,309 of JAVKPL010004583.1, forward strand.
GGAGACTGTAGACAAGAAAAGAAAGAGCTGGGTGAGGGGGAGATAGGTCTCCTTCACAGCATTCCAGATAGAGAGGTTCTTCCAAATCTCTTGGGATGCTACACAGTCTTGCTATTTTATAGACACATTCAACAGGATGCATCCTGTTGAGGGGGTTTATCGGGAGGAGATGTCTGCTATAGCTGCAACAATCCGTGAGGAACCTCAGTCTTCCTGGAAGCCAAAACATGGTCAGCCGGATGTACCAAAAAAACTAGATCGGCTGGACCTCAATGAGGAAGCAATTTTCTGGCATTCCTTCATCAATTCTACAATCATAGCTTCCACTAACTTGAGTGATGTAAATGTGGAAAGAGCAATTCTGCTATATACTCTACTGGGAGGCAATAATCTTCACATTTGGGATATTCTGTCTGATAGGATAGTCTATATCATTACTCAGGGCAGATCAGACTTTAGTTTGGCTCATTGCTCACTGATTGAGCAACTCTGTATACAAGCAGGAGTGGAAATACCTGAGGATGAGCCACGAGACCTGAAAATAAAGAAAGATTTGACTCAGGACCATTTCAATGATATGCAGAAGGAATCTCGAAGGCAAGCCATTTGGAAAGCATCTGGCGGTGCAGTTCCACCTCCACCCCCAGTCTCCTCTGCACCTCCATCCGCTGATTCTCTGTTGCTTCAAAATCTTGACCATCGTCAGCAACAATTGATAGTTCAAAGTAATTACATGATGAGTATGCTGAAGAAACTTTGCTTGGATAGAGGAATTGACACGGATGGTTTGATGGCCCAATTTCCACCCACTTCACAGGCTGGTCCATCTATGCCTCCCACTGCTGGTGATGATGTGCTTGCGGACCTTGAAGCTGATGATGTCATGGATGATGTTTAAATTAATTTTCACCATCACCCACTGCACATTGCCAGTTTCTTGGGGCAAATTATTTTGACATTTTGAAAACATTGTTGATGATTATGCTCACATTTGACTTTTGATCAGTTTTTCATAACATTGTTCAGTTTTAATGATTATTCTATTTTTATGATTTAACAAGTATATGTGTGTTCCATCTGGCAGAATTAGCTATCATCTAGAATAGTTTGTTGCTGAGGACAGCAACATTCTAAATCTGGGAATTGTCGCATAGCATGCTGAATGCGAGATTTGGTAGTTATTGCGGAATTACACCATGGAAAATACGTATAAACAGAAAATTATTCTGAAAAAGGGGAGAAATTTTTAACCCTCAAATTTGTGTTTATTGATGTCACTTCATCTTATCTAAAAAAAAAATCAAAATCAAGCAATTCTCAGGTTTAAATGTGCTTATCTAGTAAATGTGCTTGATTGAATTCTTGGAATACATTGTATGAACTTCTGGCATAATATCGTATAGGCATGAGTAAATTTCAGCTTGTGTGTCTGAATTTTGTGCTTGAATGATTAATGATGCCTAATGTTTCTTTTGGAAGTCTAGCTTGACATCATAGCTAGTGAAGTTTTGTGCTTAAACACTTATTTTATTCTGAGAGACTTCACTGTGATAGCATTTTAGAACTTGCTTTGATTCTCTGAGATGCATGCATTGATTGAAGTGATTAAGGCAAAATTTTATTCTGTTAGCCATGGCCAAATAACCCACCCATATGAATTTTTCCATTGCTAACCCCTTTGAGCCTGAGCCTTTTCTTCATAATTCATGTTGATTGCTTAGCCATATTCCTATTATCTTACCTTAATTGAGATTGAATCACTGATGTTTTGAAATGGAAACAAAGAAATTGAGGTAAGCTTTACAGAGGTCAATGTAAAGAAAGGCAACTGAATTGTGCCCTTAAGATAGAAGGAGAAAAAGAAAAAGAAAAATGGTGAATGCAAAGAAATGTGGCTGAAAGGAATTAATTCCCGAAATGTTGTGGGAATGTTAGTGGAGCAAAACAAATGAGTTGAAGATGTTTAAAATGAAATAATATCAGTATTTCAATCTCATTGTTACTTGATACTATCCATAAATTCCTACACTTTAGCCCAGCCAGGTTACAACTTGTGAAGTCTTTTTGATCAATTGTGCATGTTTTAATGTTCCTCATCTTTAGGAACTTGAGAATATGATCAAGCTTATGGTAATGTTATTGTTGTGATGGATTGAGTGATTGTCACTTCCCCAAACACTTGAGTGTTGAGCGTTATATGTTTTTATCTTGGTGAGGGGTGTTCAAGCTAGATTCTGATATTTTCATAAAAATAGAAGGCATTGTTAAAAGTTCTTTGCATTGATTCAGTCATGCTTAATATAGTGATCTATTGATTGGTTGTACAATGTTATGTTGGATTAATTGATAATTTCCTGGATTAAGTCTTGTACATTGATGGGGACAGCAAAGTTCAAATCTGGGAATTATTTGATATGCAATGAGCATATGAGGAATTCTATGACAAAAAGAGGAAGAATATGACTCAATCTAATGCAAGAAAGGAAAAATAACTGTTAAATTTGTCAAATATCTGACTATAAGGTATTATACTGATTTTGTGTTGATTTCACAGGAAAAATGCACAAATTGAAGATTAAAAGGGCAAAGCAAAACTAAAAGCCCACGCTACAAGCGTGGGAATGGCGCTTGCAACGTGAAAAGCACAAATGGGACAGAAACCCCCGCGCTGAGAGCGTGAGGACCGCGCTTGCAGCGCGGGGGAAGCAAAAATGGCAGAGGCTCCCACGCCCACAGCGCGGGAACCACGCTGTCAGCGTGGGAGGCGCGAACAATTGGAATTTAAAATTTGAATAATTAGGTCAAAGTCCCTTATAAATAAGAGACTCAACCTTGAGGAAAACATACACAAAAACCCTGGAGGCAGATCCGGCTTGGAAGGGAGGAATTCGTTCTTCGTGTTCGTTGTTCGTCACCCCGTTCTTGTATTTTCCTTCCTCTTTTAATTAATTTTATGTTGAATCTCAGATCTGCGATCATGATGTTGATTGGCTAGATCTATTTACTGTAGTCAGGGTCATGATCCCTTTGTGAACATCTGATACGAAGGATTGAATCACTATGTATGTTGATTTTAATATACTTCATCTTTATCTTGTGCGTATTGTTATTATTTCTGTTAGATCTGATCAACATAATAGGGGATGATATTCTGGGGATTAGGGCTCGCAATAGGAATGTTGGGGTTCTAATTCTGAAAGGAGATAAAGATGACGATTTATGCATGTTCTAGGGATAGACTTGTATAAATTGCAGTCGTTGGATTTATCTGCGTAATGCTTAATTTCATGCAGGATTACTAAGGGATTAGGGTTCCAATTGAATTAAAGGGTTAGATCACCAAGGGATTGGGATTTAACTAATTATTTTAAAGATGATAATTTGTCTGAGTTATTGATTTCAATGAATATGGTGAATCAATCCAGAGTAAAAAGCGCGATCATTTGGTGAATGTACCCTGACTGCAGTGTTTCTCATATCTTTTTACAAAAACACTCATTTTCGTTCCTATTTTATTCCTTTTTAACAAAAATATAAAAACAAGTCTTTTATTTTTCTTGTCATTTAATTTAAATTACAATTATTTGTCAACAAACAATCGATTTGTCCAACTTAAGAGGACTGGTTATCGTAGTAATTGTTTTACAATTCCTGTGGAGACGATCTATACTTACTACTTTATTACTTGTGCGATCGGTACACTTGCCGAATTGCCAACGGCTCAATAAACATGTTCAATAGAATGACACTTTGGGATTTAATTAAGCTGAAAAGTATTTTCAGAGGATCATTGAGGATTTCTTTTCTTATTTACAAATATCTTATAATTTATCAGTTTTTCTATAACCCTAGCAATTAAATTTTTTATCTTTTGAATTAAATCATATATATATATATATGGGATAAAATATTATTACTACCAAATAATGTTACTACCAATGTCATTACCATATCAAGTGTTATCATTTATTGTGAATTAATAATTAATTGATGAGTATCATTTGTGAAAATGATAACCGTTGATTGATGGAAATCAACGGTTAAGATATGATAATAACATTATTCAGTAATAATAATATCTTAACACCAAATTGGCTCTCTTGTTGTGTAACCATTAAGAAAGCTCTGTTGACGTTCGATAAGGGATCAATCAACATTATTTTAGACCGAACTGCATCATATTGATTGTTGAGCCCTTTCAAGAATCGAATCATATGATCTCTCTCTCTCTCGATATGTTCTTCTCTTGCTTATCGCTTGACAGGTACATGGAGGCAAACACTAACAGTTTGGGAGAGGCTTCAAATTTCCCAACTGACATTTCATTGTGAACTGATGTTGAGTTTGATCCACTCATCACCTAGGGTGGATTGGAATATTTAGGGAACTATACCTTTAATATGCTCCAAAGCTTCCATGCATGTGTACAATCCCTAAGGACGTGGATAAGTGATTTTGCTTTTCCTAGACAAGATTAGCAATCCCGTGAGCCGTTACCCCACTTGGAAGTTCTCTCCCATTTTGAACCCAGTTTAGGATAGCTAACCACATAAAAACTATAATTCTCTGGGGGCCTTTCCATCGTCACAAAATGTACCAAATTACATAACTTTGTTGCGAGCCACCAATGATATTGTTATAGATATGACACATAACTTTCCTTGCATTATTCTAGGTGAGTTCATGTTAATGTTCAAGCATTTTAATGGTTTTAATGATGATGGGTATTTTAGGGTTCTATTATTCAAATGCTAGTTGAATGACTATGCTAGAGCATGAAATGAGCTTGATTATAGTTAGAAAGATTGTTTATAAGGCTGCAGGCCGACCTATATCATATTATTTATTTAAAATATAATAAATAAAATTATTATTTTAACAATTTTGAATAATAAAATATTATTTTAGTTATTCTTTTAATTGCTGAATGTTTAATAGGCTTAAATAGGCTAACAGACCCAGATCAAGACCATACTTGTTATTTGAGGCATACACAGGCTAACAGGTCAGGTCATACCTAATGCTTTTTACACAGGTCTGACCTATTTAAGACAAAATCTAGCCTAACCCAGCCCATTTACACCCCTAATAATAATGTTTATAGTGGAACAAGAAGGCTTCTACAATTTAGAATTGACAATCTTTTTTTTTTGTTATTTGAATTTGAACGAAAATAAAGCTATATGAAATCTGTGACTCACTGGCGGTTATATACGTGACATATTGATAAGAATAATAACTCTTATACAATCATTTGAAAATAATTGATTTCTATTTATTAAACAATTGATTGAGTCATTCTCATTATTAACGAGAATAATTCAATTATATAATCGAGTATAATTAATGAAAATAACCCAATCAAATACAATCATTTGATACATGAAAATTTACAAATAAAAATTGAGTGTAAAATTTATTATTCTTACATCGTGTAAATTAATTATATCCCAGTATTAAATTAGAAAAAAAATTCTATTGTAAATGTCAAAGGGCTTAAAAAAATTTGTTTTGTTAAATAAAAAAAATGATTTATTTTTAGTATTCACTTAATTATTAAAAAAATGATATTTTCCTCGATCAAATTACAATTTGCACCCTTATTAATATGTTTAAAAACATTATATATTTATGCAATAATATTGATTGTAAATTTGTAATCACCCCTTTTGTTCAATTTTTGAAATATACTTAAGAATAATTAATGTTAGAATATATTAAAATAGTCTCATTATATCTTAACTATATTTTAGAATAATATAGAGCGTCTTATATAATCCCTTAAGAACAATTTTATTGTTATTTGATCATTTTTTTGGTAAAATTTATTATTTAAACATTAACTTCGTTAATATTCATATAATTAAAGATGACATCGTATTTACGAATAATAAAAAAAAATGACATGAATCTTAAAATATCATATCAATCCATGTGAATAATGTTACTACCAAATGATGTTACAACTAATGTCACCCTCATATCTTAATCATTGATTTCCGTCAATCAATGGTTATTATTTATTGCGAATTAATAATTAATAATTAATTAATAGGTTTGATTTGTGAAAACGATAACAGTTGATTGACGGAAATCAACGGTTAAGATATGATATTAACATTGACAGTATTATTATTTGGTAATAACAATATCCTATATATATAGGGCTTACCGTTTCTCAGGCTGTTTTAGATAATTTTATCTCCGGCTACTAAATCATAATCCTAGAAAGATGAATCAATAGTGATAAAGGAAGAGACAGAAAAAAGGAATCATAACCACTCAAAGTTGTGTACATAACCACTCAAAGTCAATAAATATAAGGAAATAAATAAATAAAATGACGTAGTTTTGGGGGGCCGGAGATAAACTTATCTCAAGCTGTTTGAGAAATATTTTTCCATATATAAATATATATAGGGCATGATATTCTTACACCGGTGTAAGAGTTAGAAGTCTTACACTCAATCTTAACCATTGATCCACTTGTATCCAAGGGCTCACATTACTAAAAAATTAGAGCCGTTAGATATAAGTGGGATCAACGGAAAAGAGAGGTATGACCACTATTACAAAGTCTTTTTCCCTGGAAAAGCTCTGATACCATGTCAAACAATGGAATTTGTGTATTTCTTCCTTTGTACAGAGGTAATTATATACCCTAATTTTAGGCTTCAATCAAGCCACAAATCACTCTAAAAAATAAAGTAAAAATCAGAGAATTGATCTCTCTAGTCAATCAATTCTATTTACAACTAATTCCTATAATTTCTAATACAATCAAAATTAAATTAATTACTTAGAGAATTGATGTCTCCTATCAATCGATTCTATTTACAATTAATTCCTATAATTGCTAACACAATCAAAATCAAATTAATAATGGATTGTATATAGCACAACATGCATGCTTCAGCTCAAACACTTTTAAACCATGACCTGACTAAGTGGCATAAGTGGTCCGAAACAAAAAAATGTCTTGAACAGAAGAGAAAATAGATAACCAAACAGAAAATACATGTCATAAAAATAATTAGTAATCAATTCATAGCATTACACATATGAAGTGAATTATCAAAGACTTGGTACAAACCAAAAAGGAAAAGGGAAAGGACTTAATTTCGCCATAGTGAAATATTTGATGTTGTTATCAGTCAAGCAAATCATCCCCAATTGAATGTCTGCCTTTGGGTCTCCAGCACATGCATAACTAAAAGCAAAATAAATACTATTTTCTTTAATTAACTCTTCAGAACTATTAAGGGCGGCCCTTGACATTACCATGCACTTGATACCGCCAACAAACAACACGCGGTCCCCCATATTATCAACCTTGATCCACTGATTAGTTTCATTTCTTGTGTTCAACTTGAATACTTCAACTCTGGTTATCTCAAGCGGGGCAACACATTCGGTGATAGAATTCAAATACCCAACATTTTGTGTTTCATAAGCACAGTTACAGAACATGTAAACGAGGATTAACTCTCCTAATGCATCATCTTTGGCTAGGTCCATCATGACAACCCCCCTGTCAAAACGTTGGTTACCAATTATAGTTGATACTAATGCTGGCCTCGGTGGAAGCATAGCTAATACTTTAGGCTTTGGGGGGTTGTCACTCGAGTCTTGCAAATCATAAATCAATATGGACAATATAGACTTGAAAGTTAGAGCATACATATAACACCTCAGAAAATAAAATGTGAAATTATTTGATGAAATATGGGTTTAAGAGGGAAGGATTAGTGAAAATCCGAGAATTTGGGCCAAAATGGGCAAAAAGGGCAAAATGGTAATTTGCCAAGAACGTAAACCGAGGCATGAAAAATGGAGTTAGAGATTTAATATGGCAAAAATAATGCTGGAAATGGAATCAGGGCGGAAAATTGAGTGAATAGGCAAATTTGGGAAAAAGTGATGAATAGTGACTTTTTAAGTGAAAGATACTGCGGTATGAGTGTACCGATAAGTGTGAAAATTTTATCAATATTTTGAGGAAAGAAAAATATGTCATGGACTGGAAAAATATGTAGATTCAGAATATATGATCAGAAATTTTATCGGAGCGAAAGTTAGATCACGTGTGGGACCCGTGTGACCGAAGTCACTTAGCCCCCACACCTTTTTCTTCTTTTCCTCCTTCCTCCTTCCTTATTTCTCCCGTGCGCTCCTGTGAAGGAGAAACCAAACCCCCTCCTCTTCATCATTTCACCATTTTCTCTATTCTCCACCAAATCACTTGATTTTGGTGTTGAAATCTATTGTAAACAACCTTCTAGATCCATTGGTAACACTTAGAAGCCATGAAACCACCTCCATTGCTGCGTTTTGGGCAAACTCAGATCCGACCCCTATGGTGTTCTTGGAGTTTTTGGAGTTTTTGGATCTCTTTTGGATTGATGGAGCCTTGGTGGTGTTCCTACACTTGATGGTGAGTATATTTGTGGTATTTTTATGGTTGGATTCATAGATCTAGGAATTTATGCTTTAAACCTTTTATTTTAGATGTGTGATGATAGAGAGCTCAAATGGAAAAATGCTATTAGATGAAAAGGCCTTAGAATGATGCATGAAAGCTAGAAATGCTATGATAAATTTTGGTAAAAAAGTTGGATTTTAACTTAGGAAAATTTATGAAGATTTCATGAAAATTGGTAAGTGATGTAATTGAATAATTGAATGGTGGACCATTGGTATAGGTTGATAATGTGATTATATGATTAGTGTGTGTGTTAAAATGGAATTGAAAACCTTGTAGAACCAACTTTTGAGGAATTCGAACCATAGAGTGGTTTGGAGGAAAAATGATGTAAAGGTTGTGAATTTGATGGAAAATGATATAAATATGATGTTTAATTGGATAATGGTATAGTGTGGTATAGTGGAATGAGAAGAAAGAATGTGTGATTCATGATGTATGTGGTAATTTGAGTTATAAAAGAGATTAAAGTTAAATGAATGAGTATTTGAGATAAATGATTGAATTGTAAATGATTTGATAACCATGTTGTGGATTATCTAGGTTGCCTCTGTTGGACGCTTTGGAAGCGGGTAAGCTTGGAGCTTACGTTTGGAGCATGGGCTCGGTATTGAGGTAACCTTTGGAACTGGGGTTTAGCCCTTGTGTGCTCCACCACACCTAGTGGATGGTTGTGGTTGGATTATGTGGTTATGACATTGTGTGATTGTGTGCTTGTATGCATATTGCTTGATTTTGTGAAAATTGTTTGGTCACTGGCCAGTTGACGTGTGTTGGTTTGGACATCCGCTGGGTTCGTCCTACGGGAGAATGCCAGTTGGAATGCCATGGTGTTGACTCTGGGAGCGACATCAGGATGATCCAAGCGGGGGACGTCCGCCGGATAGGGCTCATGAGGAGTTCCGGTTGGGTATTGCCATGGAGTCTTCTCAACCATGGGAGAGGCGCCAGGACTGTCTCGGGAGTTATATGATGGAGTCCTTGAACATGAATCCATGAGTGGATGTTCTTGGGTTGTCTCCAGTTGATGGGTGATATTGCATTGCTTGCATATTATATGATGTTGTATTTGCACATTGAGTGAGCCATGGGGTGGAGAAACCTCCAGGGCCCTTGGTTTACTGAGATATATTTATATATCTCACCCCGTGTTGTGGGGCATCATTTCAGGTTAGGTTGAGCCTGGAAGAGTGGAGCATGAGGTGCATATGGGAGGCACCACGTGATGAGCATTGGAGTAGGACATACTTTGCATTTGTTTTATGCTTAGAACTTAGATCATGAACTTGTGCATGTTGAAAATGCCATGCCTTTGTATGTTCATGACTACATGTAAATCCTTCAATATGATGTATATGTAGGACATGAGTATATATTGTATATTTGAGTGAGCATGGGACTTGTCCATTGCCACATTCATTGTATTAGAAGCCTTGGTGAATATGTTGTAAAATGGACCATATTTGATGTGAAATGGCCATTATATTAAAGACTATGTAAATGTTGCATAATGGAATGAAATTGCTTGTTTGAAGAGCCTAGAGCCTACATTAGAGTATGTTTAAGTGTTGTGTGGAGTATCAAGGGGTTAGGGATGGATTACACAACCCTTTTTGGGGCTTAAAATGCTGTAATCTGTCATTTTGCTGCATAGTAATCGATTACCCAAGCATGGTAATCGATTACCATGCAACAGGGGACGAAAATCAGCTACTGTCTTCACTGGTAATCGATTACTGAGGCTTGGTAATCGATTACCATGTGAGGTAATCGATTACCCAAGCTTGGTAATCGATTACCAGAACAGAGGAGGTCAAAATTTGGCTACTGCCTCATTTTTGACAGGTGGTAATCGATTACCACCCACTGGTTATCGATTACCACAGTGCAATTTTTGAAAATTCAGGTTTTTCTTGACTTAAAGAAAGGGGCATAACTTGTTGGGTAGAACTCCAAATGATTCGCGGTTTGAAACCACGCGTAGCTTATGTAAAGGGCTAGAACTTGGTAAGAAGTGATAATAAGTTGATGGATTTAAAATGAGTCGAATAAAAAGAAAAGTTTAGTGTTGTTGTTAAGCGAGATGCTTCCGCGTATTGCATTTACAATTATAGCGTTGTTTTAATTGATTACGGAAAAAGATTATGGATATGAAAAGGAATAAGAGAAAAAGATAAAAGGAAAAAGTTTACCCGTAATTTAATTAATCCAACTACTGTGATTGTAACTGCGCTTAATATCATAATCAATGTTAACAATACCGGTACGTAACGGGCTGTTACAATACAATTTCGTATCAATAATTTCCACATCCATAAAATGAACCCCCGTATCCTTATCTGCTTCAATTGTAGTCCATGACTTGTCAGAAAGTCTACAAAATGTAATGTGACAATAATCATTGAAGAGACAAACCAAAAAACAATCCAAGCAGTCGGGTGTGGAGGAGGCTACCATTTTTATCATCAACAACTTATCAGCTTGAAGGGGAGAGTTGGATGGGAAATTTAACACTGATGGGACAAAGACTCTAGCATTAGTTACTGGGTTGAAGAAGAAAATGGTTACACTACGATCATTAACATATTCACATACAATCATCCATCCTTCAACTGAGCCTCGAATGGTCTGCATTTTCTCAAATAGTGGTCTTTTGGGATAAAGTAGACGTTGTGTCCTCAAGCTGAAAAATGTGGATGATTCCTTACATTCGAGGAAAAGCAATGGCAGTTCAGGCAATGGGTGGCAATGCTTGTTTGCAATGGCATTAGCAACGGTATCCCTCCAAGGGGTGCATATTTCACGTAATCCAAGGCAATCTTTGAGGCACAAGCACTTCATAATCTGTTCTATTATATCATCTGGGAGACTTGTCCATGTGCACTCATACTGCTTCTCTTCTTTTCCACTCAATGTTTTATTAGTTGTTCTACTCTTTAACAAGCTTACTTTCACCTTGTTCCATATGCTACCAAAGCAGCATGGTTGAACGACAGATGAACATGCACAGCTTTTCTCATTATGTGATGCCATCTCTCCAATGGGAAAAGACATCAAGCTGTGCCAAAAAAATATTGTATCTTTGTCTTAACTTAAGAACTTTGTTAAAATCAAAATTGACCAAAAAATACAATAAAGAAAAAACTTGCAAAAAATATTGAGGAAGGAGAGAGTCGTGAAAAAAAACCAAAGCACAGAACACCTAGAATGTTCAGAGTGGAACAAGAAGGCTTCTTCAAATTAGGAGTGAGATTCTTTTTTAGATTATTTGAATTTGAACGAAATCAAACCTATGTGCTATCTGGGACTCCTAGGTTTGTACCTGGTGTTTAATTTAGAAAAATAACTTCTTGTTATATCTGCGACTGGATCAATTTCTATGGATATATAACGATATAAATTAGTTTAATTCCTATATTAAATTAAGAAAAAGTATGGAAAATAGGTTGTAGAATGCAAAGAAAACTTAAAATCAAGATTGACCAAAAAAATACAAGACAGAAAAACCTTGCAAATTGCGAATATGATTTTAATGGAGAAAATATAAATAATAAGAAAACAATTACGAAAAAAAAGTACCTCAAAACACCATGAAGGAATGAGAGAGCCGTAAAAAACAACCGCTGAGCATTACACCTATATATAATATAATATTTAGGGGTGTAAATGGGCTAGGCCGGCCTGTAGGGGCCTACAGCCTGGTCTATATTATGCCAGACTTGACCTATTATAAATTATAATAGAACAAGACAAGACTTTTAAAAACACCTATTTAGAAAATAGGCCATAAGCTTTTTTGTACATCTCTGGCCTATAAGGCTGCAGGCCGGCCTATATCATATTATTTATTTAAAATTTAATAAATAAAATTATTATTTTAACAATTTGAATAATAAAATATTATTTTAGTTATTCTTTTAATGGTTGAATGTTTAATAGGTTTAAACAGGCTCACAGGCCCAGCCTAGGGCTTTTATTTTTTAAACATAGGTCAGACCAGACTTGTAATTTGAAAATAATAACTCTTATACAATCATTTGAAAATAATTAATTTCTATTTATTAAATAATTGATTCAGTCATTCTCATTATTAACGAGAATAATTCAATTAGTATAATTAATGAGAATAACCCAATCAAATACAATCATTTGATACATGAAAATTTACAAATAGTAATTGAGTGTGAAATTTATTATTCTTACATCGTTGTCGCAACCATATAGCAAAGTGACGGCGAAAGAAATAAAATGATTAAAACAATGAAGTCGCCAAACCTCTTTATTTGAAAAACCTGGTCTTTGGAATAGAAAACGGATTCAGGAGTCGATTACGAGTAGGGAAGGTATTAGCACCCTACACCGTCCGTTAGAAAACGGTTAACTTATATTAATTGTGCAATTATTGATAAGACTTTAAATATTTGTCTCAACCCAAAGAATTAAATAATATTGGTTAAAGAAAAGAAAACTAATTTTTTAAAATTTATTTTTGTGCTTGACGGATCCCGCTCCGACGTATCCCTCGGTACAATAAGGAACTCAGAGCTAGTCATTTTGTAGAAAATATTTATGTGTTGATTGATTTTAATTTAAAATAAATATAATGGCTAAAAATCAAAAGATTATGATATTAACAAAGCGTCACACCTAAATTAGTTCTCAATATAAATTCTAAGCTATATAAGAAAATGGGTAGGATATTGTGACAACCAAATAATGTTACTACCAATGTTATGACCACATCTTAACCGTTGATTTCCGTCAAACTTGGTGTCTGGAGCCAAGTTGTAGAAAATCCCCCAAATTTCCTAGAAAGGAAAAAGAATAGGGAAAATTGGTAATTAAAATTTTACTATGACACTAACTTAGTTTTTAAACCAAACCTAAGTGTCTTGTATTTTGAGTCTCCAAGAGTGTATGTAAGTCTTAGGGAAGGAATAAAGGTCTTTATATAGGGGAAAGGGAAGAGGAAGAGGTGAGGGATAAGCAATGTGGGACTTTATAGGAATAATGGTTTTTTCCTCAATGTGAACAACCATTTTGTGACCACCATATCTCACACCCGATGGATTAGATTGAAAATCCCTCCGGTCATATTGAATTATCATATGCGAGGAACATGCCGACCAAATTTGAAGAAGATCAAACGGTTCATTTGAGAGAAACGATTCCTGCAATACGGCTGCCCGAAAATGCATCATTTCTATCAAAGCTAACAGCCTATCTTGCAAAAAATATATCTAATGCCAGGAAATCAAGATCAAGAATCCTTCTGGTCAGATTGAAGTATCGTATTGGAGGAACATGCTGACCAAATTTGAGGACAATCGCACGGTTCGTTTAAGAGAAATGGTCCTCACAATAATGCTTCCTGCAGCAGAAATCACCCAGGAGACCTGTTTCGGTTTTGAATTTTATTGGGAATGGTACAGATAGGGGTGTGCAAAATAACCAAAAAAGTGGGTCGAACCATGAACCGAACCGAACCGCTCCATAAAATAACCGGTGTTAAAAAACTAGTTCATGAACCGAACCAGTTTTTAAAGAACCGGTTTAAGAACCGAACCAGTTTTTAGAACCGCTTTAAGAACCGAACCGTTTCCGAACCGAACCGAACCATTTTCAAACCAAACCAAATTAATTTTTATAACTATATTTTTAAAATGTTTAAAAAAATTTATTTTCAAAAGAGGGTCGACCCGAACCGGTTCCGAACCACTTCCGAACCGGTTCCGAACCGAACCGAACCACTTTCGAACCGAACCGAACTACTTCCGAACCGAACCAGTTTTGGACCGAACCGAACCACTTTCGAACCGAACCATTTAAACCAATTCGGTTCGGTTTTTTTAAAAATCCGGTTCGGTTCGACCCATGCACATCCCTAGGTACAGGCCCCGAATTAACAAATCCACCGTCGAATATGATGAACAAGTAGACAAGATCTTACTAAAAAAGTTTTAGCTTTATCAGACGGTGGACGAATGAGATATCGCAGTCAGAGTAAGACCTACTCATTTCCAATATTCATGCTGCAAAAAATATCTCTCTTCCCTTTCTTCCTCCTTTTATTCTTTTGATTATAAACCACAAAATATCGGACAAAAATAGGTGCTAACAATCATGTAAATTAATCATATCCCAGTATTAAATTAGAAAAAGAAAATCTGTTGTAAATGTCAAAGGGCTTAAAACCTTTTTTTTGTTTTGTTAAATAAAAAAATATTTTATTTTTTAGTATTCGCTTAATTATTAAAAAAATGATATTTTACTCGATCGAATTACAATCTGCACCCATATTAATATTTAAAAACAATATATATTTATGGAATAGTATTGGTTGTAAATTTTAATCACCCCTTTTCTTCAATTTTTGAAATATACTTGCGAATAATTAATGTTAAAATATATTAAAATAATCTCATGATATCTTAATTATATTTTAGAATAATTTACAGCGTCTTACATAATCCCTTAAGAACAATTTTATTATTATTAGATCTTTTTTTTTTGGTAAAAATTATTATTTGAGCATTAACATCGTTAATATTCAGATAATTAAAGATGACATCGTATTTACGAATAAAAAAAAAAAGATGACATGCATCATAAAATATCATATCAATCCATGTGAATAATGTTACTATCAAATGATGTTACATGCATGCTAATTTACATGCATGCTAATAATGTTACTATCAAATGATGTTACATGCATGCTAATTTACATGCATGCTAATAATGTTACTATCAAATAATGTTACATGCATGCTAATTTACATGCATGCTAATAATGTTACTATCAAATGATGTTACATGCATGCTAATGAAAATTCACAAATAAAAATTGAGTGTAAAATTTATTATTCATACATCGTGTAAATTAATCATATCCCAAAATTTAATTAGAAAAAAAATCTGCTGTAAATGTCAAAGGGCTTAAAACCTTTTTTTATTTTGTTAAAGAAAAAAATAATTTATTTTTAAGTATTCACTTAATTATTAAAAAATGATATTTTACTCGATCGAATTACAATTTGCACACTAATTAATATATTTAAAAACAATATATATTTATGCAATAATATTGATTGTAAATTTGCAATCACCCCTTTTGTTCAATTTTTGGAATATACTTGCGAATGATTAATGTTAAAATATATTAAAATAATCTCATAATATCTTAATTATATTTTAGAATAATTTAGAGCGTCTTGCATAGTCCCTTAAGAACAATTTTATTATTATTTGATTATTTTTTTGTAAAAATTATTATTTGAACATTAACTTCGTTAATATTCATATAATTAAAGATGACATCATATTTACGAATAAAAAAAAGATGACATCCATCATAAAATATCATAAAAAAGATGAGGCGCTTAAGCGCCCTCCCGTGCGAAACAAAAAATGAGTTAGTAAAATTGGCATAACTTAAGCTACAGAGCTCCAAATCAAGCGCGGTTTAAAACCACGCGTAGCTAACGAAGAGAGCTATAACATAATAAGAGATGAAAGTCAAAAAAGAAGTTTTAATGTAATTGGATAATAGCAAGACCAAACTGAGCCGAAGCAGGTTAGTAACATAA
>JAVKPL010004584.1:0-22274 GCA_032173675.1 Gastrolobium villosum
TCTTTGTATTTAAATGGTTGAATCATAGGATTTGAATTATGAACCCTAAAGAGGGCTTAGTTGATTGATGTGTTTAGAGAGCTCAAATGGAAAATGTGCATTAGATGATTATGTCTTAGAATGATGTATTTGAGCTAGAAATGCAATAAAAATTATTGGTGAAAAATGCTCATAACTTAGGATTTTTGAATGATGCCTAAGATTTGTAAAAAAATGAATTGTGTAAGAAATGGATTGATAAGTTGTTGCATGATGTGTTAATATGATTATATGATGAATGAAAGTGTTAAATTGAATTGAAAAGCCTTGGGGCATACTTCTTGGAGAATTCGAATTACAAAGAAAAGTAAGGAAAAATGATGTAAAAATGGTGTAGTTGAGGTTGAATGATTGAAAATGATGTTTAAATGGATGATGGTATAGTGTGTTATGGTGGAATGAGAAGAAAGAATGTGTGATGCATGATGTATTTGGTAATTGATCTATAAAAGAGATTGAAGTAAAATGGTATGGAAAAATAGCCTTAGGCTTTAGTGGTTATATTGGTTAGCATTATTGTGAAGATAATTGACTATATGTGATTGATGGTGGATCATTGTTGTTGATCAATATAGGTTGCCTCATTTTGGACGCTATGGGAGCGGATTAAGCTTGGAGCTTACGCATGGAGCATTGGCTCGGTGTTGAGGTGACCTTTGGAACTGGGGTTTAGTCCCTTGTGTGCTCCACCACACCTAGTGGAAGGTTGTGGTTGGATTTTGTGTCATTGGACATTGTGTGATTATGTGTTTCATGCTTTATTGCATGTTATGTGTGAAATTGTTTGGTCACTGGCCAGTTGACGTGTGTTGGTTTGGACATCCGCTGGATAATTCCGCTGGGAATTCCAGTTGGGTTTTGCCGTGGGGTCGACTCTGGGAGCGACACCAGGATGATCCAAACGTGGGACTTCCGCTGGATAGGGCTCATGAGGAGTTCCAGTTGGGTTTTGCCACGGAGTCTTCTCAACCATGGGAGAGGCGCCAGGAAGGTCTCGGGAGTTATAAGATGGAGTCCTTGAACGTAATCCAATTGTGGATGTTCTCGGTTTGTCTCAAGTTGTTTGTGATATTGTATGTCATGCATTTTACATAAATGTCATTGTTGCACATTGAGTGAGCCATGGGGTGGAGAAGCCTCCAGGGCCCTTGGTTTACTGAGATATATTTGTATATCTCACCCCGTGTTTGGGGACATCATTTCAGGTTAGGTTGAGCCTGGAGGAGTGGAGCATGAGGTGTATATGGGAGGCACAGTGTGTTGAGGATTTGATTGGGACACATCTAGCATATGTTTAATGTTTTGGTTTTAGAGCATGAACTTGTGCATGTTGAAAATGCCATGCCTTGTATGTTCATGACTATATGTTGAGTACTTCAAAATTGATGTATATTCATGCCTTCAGTTTCTATTGTTATTTTGGTGAGCATGGGACTTGTCCATGGCCACACCTAATGTATTTTGAGGCATTGAACATTTATGATGTAACATGAGCCATATGAGGTGTAAATGGCAACATAATTGGCGAATGAGGTAAATAATATATTGGTATTAGATTATGTATGATGAAAGGGCCTAGAGCCTACATTAGTGTATGTGTAAGGTTTATGTGGAGTATTAAGGTGTTAGGAATGGATTACACCACTCATTTTGAACTGAAAAAGCTGTCATCTGTCATTTTTGAGGCATAGTAATCGATTACCCAAGCATGGTAATCGATTACCATGCAACAGGGGACGAAATTCTTGCTTCTGTCTGCCTGGTAATCGATTACCTGAGCCTTGGTAATCGATTACCTAGTGGAGTAATCGATTACCCAAGCTTGGTAATCGATTACCAGAGAACAGGGGATTGAAAATTGGCTACTGCCTCATTTTGGTATCTGGTGGTAATCGGTTACCACCCCTGGTAATCGATTACCATAGTGTAAATTTTGAAAATTCATGTTTTTCTAGACTAAAACAAAGGGCATAACTTGGTCTGTGGAACTCCGATTGGTGTGCGGTTTAAAACCACGCGTAGCTTATGAAAAGGGCTATAACATGATAAGTGATGGGAGTCAAAAGATAAGTTTAAGTTAATTGAGTAATAAGAAAGTTAGTGAATGTCAATAAGTTTATGCTTCCGCTAGTTTTGCATTTACAATTACGGAGTTGTTTTGATTAGTTACGGAAATGGTAAATTGTTTAAAATGAGGAAGTAATAAAAGGAAAAAATTTGCCGTAATTTAATTAACTCAATTTCTGTGATTGTAACTGCGCTTAATACCATATTTGTTGATAACACACCGGTCCGGTAACGGGGTGTTACACCCACACCGGGTAGGTAAAATAAGAGTAGGCAGGAAGAGTGTGGGAGGTAATAAGGAGAAATTAAAGGGAAAGAGTTTATTTTATTTTGCAAATCTCCACCATTAGATGAGATTGTAATCTAACGGTGTTAAGAGAGGTAGGTAAAGATAGGCAAAATAAGAGTAGGCAGAATAACTTATCCCATATAATAACCATGTAAACAATATTAATGATTTATGGATAAATCTAATGGTTAATTTTATTTTATTTTAAAAAAATATTTTTCATATTATATGAGATAATTTTATTTCATGTAGTATATAAAAAATGGATGGGATATACTAATAAGAAGAGAGAGAAAAAAATGGGTATGACTTATTTTGTGGGTGTGAACCATGAGAAACATTTTTTTTAACTCTTTATCTTATCAATTCTCTCTCTCATATTTCATTACTATTGATTTATCTATAAACCATTAAAATTTTGTTGGGTCATGTTTGAGAGGGTCCATTCCGAAAGGAAGTTTTAAGGACGAAGAACTTTAAAACATTTGCTGGTTCTAATATTGAAATTTAATTATGAAAAAATTGATCGATGTTTTACTAAATGGATATAATAAAAATTTAAAATGGATACCGAATAAATGTTATTGAAGTGTATAAGAGATTTTCAATTTAAAAATATAATAGTATATATTTACATCTTATGTTTCTTTGCAAAATTGATGTATTTATAAGTCTAGTTTCTTTTTTTGTTAAATTATTGAATATTAAATATAATATACACTACATCAATTAAATTTTTTATTTAATATCAAAATATATCCTAACATGTTAAAAACTAGGGGTGTTAAACAAACAAGGGGCATTTGGCTCGGCTCGTAAAGGCCTGAGCTTACTTATCTAAAATTGATTGTTGGCACCAGGTTTGGACTTGTATAAAAGCTCGTTTAATAAAAAGGCCTTAGGCTCCAATTCAAAAGCTCGGCCTTAAAGCCTCTTAGGCCAGCCTAGTATAATATTTTTTATTTATATTTTATATTTTTTTATACTACTTGCAATCGCCCTCTCTTTCTCTTTAATCTATTTCACCCTATTTTATTGGTTAAACATATTTTTTTGAATGATTTTGTTCTATATTATGTTGTTTGCATATAAATTGAATTTATGAATACTTATGAAATTAATAGTTTTTTTTATTGTATATTCTGTTTCGATAAATTTCCGTTGTATTATTTTTTTAAGGGAAAAATATTTATGCAGATAATGCAGATAAGTTATCTGCATATATTCCCAAAACGACGTCATTTTGGTATTGAAATTGTAACATCCCGCATAATTAGTAACATACCTAAGTACTATATGCTATGTGTACATGTGTGGAATTCGGATGTATGGTTTATGTGTAATGGTTTGTGAATTGTTTGATCTTTATAAGACTAAGGTAATTAATTAAATTAAACCTTAGGAGGGTACATATGTAGACATGTGAATTTAATCTTATGAGTAATGTGAGTATGTGTTATAGGACCTTAGTGTTCATTGGACTTTGGTAGTGGGCTAGTGTGTGTGTGTGTGGATTTGTTGCTAGTGGACTTGTGTGAATGGATCCTTTTGTAGGTGAGGCCAATGGCCCAAGGATGGATTGTGAATCCATCAAGTTCAGCCCATGGTTAGACCCACACCTACTTCCCTAAGCCTTGCCCAACATGGATGCCTTGTGTACCAAGAAACCTTAACATAGCAAACCTTCTACCACTCAATCTTGCGCACAAGTAAGGGTGATTTAGGACCTTAAAATCTGTCATTTTGCCTTGTTAAACCGCCACCTCACCTTGATTATGCATAACTTGATTTTAATTTTATTGCATGGTGGACACATGTGCATTTTAGCATGATCTTAGGCTGCATAATTCTCCATTTTGGACGCACATGGGAGGGGCTGGATGCAGATTTTTTTTATGACACAAACTGCCTAACTTGTTGACTTGGATAACCACTTACACCCTCCATCATGAGACTGCATTGTGCAGATTTTTGGTAAGCTTTTGCAGCCCTTCTTGAGTCAAATCTCTTCCTCCTTCCACATGCATCATGAGTAGGGTCTTGGGACTGCATTCCCATCATTTTTGCGCAGAGGGCAGTTCCATAAAACCAGAATTCTTGGCTGCCACAAAGCCCTCTTGCTTGTGGACTTAGTGAACCTCCCTCACCCCTCTCATTGTGCGCATGGGTTGGCTCTTTATGCAGAAATTTTCTGCACAAGGACAGCCCCAAAATGAGTGTTTGGACTGTCACAAATCTACACTCATGATGCACCTTTTTCCCCTCATCATTTGCGCACCAAGGACTGCCCAAGTGCAGATTTTTGGGCTGCCACATGGTTAGTTTCCTTGTTGACTTAGCTAAGCTCTTACATGTGCACATGACACTTCCTCCCCACTCCATTTTTGCGCATACCTTGGTCAACGATGCAGAAAATTTTCTGACTTAAGGACAGTCCCAAATCTGATCAAATCACACCTCCATCCTTGCATGTAAATAGAGTAAGCTAGAAGCAAACCTTGCTTGTTTCAGCCTTTTATGCAGCCCCATCATCTCATTGAAATCTGAATACTTCATGATAGTTAATCATAGCATTTTTCCCCTCACTTTCACTATATATGTGCGCATGGAGAGGGGGCTGCCTTCATGTGCAAGTGCAGCCAACTCCTCTCCAACTCCTCTTCTCCTCACTCCCTCACTCCCATAACCGAACCTACAAGCCTCCTTGGAGCTAGAAGACTTTGCTTAAGACAACTCCTTCCTTCCCTCACCTCAACCATACACCAAGCTTGTGCTAGCCTTGCTCCTCACCTTGTTGCGCATAGATCACCATAGGAAGTAAGGACTTGTTGTGTAGAGAAGCTTGAAGGTGGTGTGTGACTTTGAAGGGTGTGCTACAAGAGGTAGGCCTTGAACCTTGAATTCTTTCTTAGTGTAGCCATGTATGAATACTTGAATGTCTTCTTGTATTTGTGTTACTTTGGATCCTTGGTTGAGCATGATAAAAGTATAAGAATGGAGTCATTTCATGATGAATTGTATGCATAAAAATCTTATGGTTATGTTTGAGCTTAGGCCACTAATTCTTGTATGATTAGGCCACTGTTTTAAAGAGAAATGTGCCACTGTTTTGGTAGATAAAATGCCACTGTTTCGGTTCCTCAAAATCACATTAAAATGCCACTGTTTTGAAGATGCATGCCACTGTTTCGGTTCATCAATATCACCATTATAGGCCACTGTTTCTGCACAATAAAAGCCACTGTTTCTGCACCTAAAAGCCACTGTTTCTGCACAATAAAACCCACTGTTTCTGCACAATATAAGCCACTGTTTCTGCACAATAAAAGCCACTGTTTCTGCACAAAAGAAGCCACTGTTTCTGCACCTAAAAGCCACTGTTTCTGCACATGTATGTCACTGTTTTAGTGCCCTTAAGCCACTGTTTTCATACATGAAATACCACTGTTTTTACTCATAAAATGCCACTGTTTCCATGCTTAAAATGCCACTGTTTTAGCCATGTAATGCCACTGTTTTAGTCATGAAATGCCACTGTTTCCATGCTTGAAATGCCACTGTTTTAGTCATCATATGCCACTGTTTTATGTACACAAATGCCACTGTTTTATGTACACAAATGCCACTGTTTTATGTACACAAATGCCACTGTTTTATGTACACAAATGCCACTGTTTTATGTACACAAATGCCACTGTTTTATGCATAAAATGCCACTGTTTTAGTCCTTCTATGCCACTGTTTGTATGTATAAAATGCCACTGTTTTGGAAGTTCAAAGTGCCACTGTTTCTGTTTTAAAAATGCCACTGTTTCTGTTTTAAAAACGCCACTGTTTCTGTTTAAAACGTCACTGTTTTGGCTGCTGTAAACACTGCTGTATGCTCACTGTTTTGCTGCTGTATGCCCACTGTTTTGCTGCTGTATGTCCACTGTTTTGGCTGCTGTAAACACTGCTGTATGCTCACTGTTTTGCTGCTGTATGTCCACTGTTTTGGCTGCTGTAAACACTGCTGTATGCCCACTGTTTTGCTGCTGTATACTCACTGTTTTGCTGCTGTAAATGCTCACTGTTTTGGCTGCTGTAAGCCACTGCTGTATGCTCTCTGTTCTGCTGTAAATAGCCACTGTAAATGATTAGTTTTAATTGATTTAGGTGCGCTTAAGAAGTGAGAATATTTCGCTGCCGTTGGTAATATTTAAGGGAAGCTAAGGTAAGTGTCAGGCGATGATGCCTAATGTAACTATTGACTACTGGTATAGAATTGTAACATGATGCTCCATATGCCGTAAAAATATTATGTTCCATTATAATGAAAGGAAACTGCCAAAATGTGCCGTGATGGCTATACGACTATGAGGTAAGACGTTATGTGGCAGCATAACGCATATGAAAGGTATATAAGCATGCATCTTACATTATACCGCATTTTTACGCTTTGTGTGTGAAAGCATAGCATGACATACATATATCATGATCATATAGGCCTTGTTCTAGAATAGTTATGTACAGGACCATGTGTTTGAGCAAGCATCATATAGGCATCCCCAAGGTACCGGGGTATGGGACACTTGGCATCAGTCCGCATAGGCCCACAGTTGGAATCCACATGGAGCTCAGGTGCCAAGGGTATTTGATTCCACTGTGAAGTGCGCGCACGACGGTGCTAAAAGCGCAAAGGAAAGGCGTTATATACGCAATAAATGAATATGATACAAAGGAAAAGGAACAAGGATATGTTGAAGTGACTGTTTATGATTTTGTGCCTAGTTAATGTTGTTGTATTACTGGTTTTATTGCCACACTACTGGGATTATTCTCACCCCTTCGGGGCTGCTATTTTCCTAAATGGCAGGAGGACATAAAAGCACATGAAGACGTGATATTTTGCTGATGATTGCTGATGCGTGGATTATCAGTGTTGCTGTTTGTTTAAATGGATAACTGTAATGATTAATGTTTTGGAACTATTTTGGATGACTGTAGACTTCATCATGATTATGTTAGCTTGAACTTTTGTGAACAATGACTATTTTGGAAAACCTTTATGAAAAGAATTTAAGTGTTGAAAATTTTTATACGGATTTGTCGGCTGCTTTGTTAGCTCATGTGACGTAACGACTCTAATTCCGCTTAGCAAACGACTCTCTTGGATGCATACAAGGGAGGGCGTTACACTAATTGGTATCAGAGCAGTTTGGTCCATGGAATTGTTTGTGTTTGATTGAATTAAGTGCTGTTTGTGTTTATCTGCTGATTGACTGTCTAAATGTGCTATAGTTTAAGTATATGTTAGCTAGGATAGTTAGGTTGTTAGGACTGTTTTGTGATAAGACACGGATGCATAGCTAACTTGTCCGAATTGAACTCGAGTACCTACTTGAGACTGCTGCCATGGATAACTTGCGGTGAGCCTGATCAACTCATTTCTTGATATTGTGAGTGCAGAATCATGGCAGGTGGTCGAGGTTCAACTCGGGGAAGGACGGGCGATGCAGAAGAAGATCTTATCACCACTATTGGAGGACTGGCAACGTTCATCCAAAATATGAGCCAAGAATGGCGTGACCATAGGCAACAGAATCAGAACCAACCCCCACTGCATGAAAATGCAGAAGAAATTGCCCGTCGGAGGTTGAAAGACTTCCGCAACTTCCAACCACCCACCTTTGAGGGTGAGGACAACCCCGAGGCTGCAGCGAGGTGGCTGCAGATGATTGAGCATATTTTCGAACGCATGGCATGCCCGGAAGCGCAGAAGACTGATTACGCGTCGTACCAGCTGATGGGAGAAGCTTTGACTTGGTGGACTGGTGCAAGGGCTCTGCTGAGAGCACAGGACGTGGAGCTGACGTGGGCTGTATTCAGACAAGTATTTCTGGATAAGTACTTTCCTAAGGCAATGAGAAGGATGAAGCACACTGAACTGCTGTCGCTCAGGCAGGGTAACATGACGGTTAATGAGTATATCGCAAAGTTTGGGCAGCTGATCGAGTACGCCAACTTTGATCGGAACATCTACGATGAAGAATGGCAAGTGGAGAAGTTCGAGAGCGGATTACATCCGGAAATTCGCAAGCTTATCTTGACGACGGCTAATCGTACACTTCCAGAACTCATCAACCAGAGTCGTCAGGCAGAAGGAATCATTCTGGAAGCCAAGAACTTGAACAAGCCACCACCACAATTCCACGGAGGAAATCGAGCAGGCAGATTCTTCAGGGCGGCACCTGGTAGGGGTCGAGGCAGAGGTACGCCGTTGCAGGCGCGGCCTGGAAATTTTAAAAGAAACTTTACGGTGGGGCAATCGTCGACTGGACGTCAGGGCGCGACTGTTTGTGCTACATGTGGAAAGAATCACTTTGGAGTCTGTCGCAAGAACAACAATGCATGCTTCAGATGCGGCCAGCAAGGTCATTTTGCTTACAAGTGCCCCCAGAACGCTGACCAACAGCCTCCGCAAGCTCGAGTGTTCACATTGGATGCAAACGAAGCGCAGAAGTTTCCCAACCTGATCAAAGGTAATGTCACTCTGAATGGCCACCCAATTTCTGTTATCTTTGATTCTGGAGCGTCTGGCTCTTTTATGGCAAAGCATACTGCCTTGAGAATAGGCATCACCCCAACCCCGTTACCTCATGAGTTACACATCAGCACACCGACGGGAGGATCGTGCACAGCCTCGGAGATCTGCAGAGGTGTTACCTTGCAGTATGAAGGGAACACGTATACGGTTAACTTGGTGGTCCTGCCGGTATTCAACTTCGATGTGATTATCGGTATGGACTGGTTAACGGAAAACGGGATAACCTTGGATTGTCGAGCGGGGAAGGTCATTGTTCCTGCAAAGGATGGTAATTTTCAACCTTTCTCTCTCATTTCCTTATTGCAAGTTAGAAAAGAGCTCCGCAAGGGAGCAGCAGGGTATCTTTTGTCGATCGAGGCTGAGACCTCGGCTGACAATCAAATTCAGGATGTACCGGTAGTTAGAGAGTTCGAGGAGGTATTCCCGGATGAAATACCTCGATTGCCTCCTCATAGGGAAATAGAATTTTCGATCGAACTTGTTCCTGGAGTCGGACCGATCTCCATTGCCCCGTATCGCATGGCGCCGTTGGAACTTCGCGAGTTGAAGAAGCAGATTGAAGAGCTTTTGGCAAAGGAATTTATCCGACCGAGTACTTCTCCATGGGGTGCTCCAGCTATCTTGATTAAGAAGAAGGATGGAAGCTTACGTCTGTGTGTAGATTACCGCCAGCTGAACAAAGTCACGGTGAAGAATAAGTATCCGCTACCGAGGATCGACGATTTGATGGACCAGCTGAGAGGAGCCAGAGTCTTTTCTAAGATAGATTTGCGATCGGGATACCATCAGATCCGGGTCAAACCGGAGGATATTCCGAAAACCGCTTTTAGGACTCGTTATGGGCACTACGAGTATCAGGTGATCCCATTCGGACTTACGAATGCTCCAGCGGTATTCATGGACTACATGAACCGCATCTTCCGCCCGTTTCTTGATCAGTTCGTTATTGTGTTTATCGACGATATCCTGATTTACTCAGCTAATGAAGAGCTGCACGCGGAACATCTGAGGATTGTCTTGCAAGTCTTGAAGGAGAAGCAACTGTACGCAAAATGGTCGAAGTGCGAGTTTTGGCTTAAAGAGGTCCAGTTTCTGGGCCATGTCATTTCATCAGAAGGTATCGCGGTGGACCCCAGCAAGGTTGAAGCTGTTATGAATTGGGAGCGACCCAAGACGGTTACTGAAGTAAGAAGTTTCTTAGGTCTGGCCGGATATTATCGAAGGTTCATCCAGAATTTCTCTCAGATAGTGCAACCTCTCACCCGTCTCACTCGAAAGGACAAGCCGTTTGAGTGGACTGAAGCCTGTGAAGAATGTTTCCTGGAGCTAAAGAGCAGATTGACGAGTGCTCCCGTACTCACGATTCCGGATCCTACCCGAAAGTTCGAAGTATATTGCGATGCGTCGCTGAAAGGACTTGGATGCGTGTTGATGCAGGATCGTATGGCGGTAGCTTATGCATCTCGACAACTGAAGCCTCACGAAGAAAATTATCCTACGCACGATTTGGAGTTAGCAGCTATCGTGTTCGCACTTAAAATCTGGAGGCACCACTTGTATGGTTCGCAGTTTGACGTGTTCAGCGATCATAAGAGTTTGAAGTACTTGTTCGACCAGAAGGAGCTGAATATGCGGCAACGTCGGTGGATGGAATTTCTGAAGGACTACGATTTTGATCTTAAGTACCACCCCGGAAAGGCGAACGTGGTAGCTGACGCCCTGAGCAGGAAGACTCTGCACACTGCGACTCTGATGATGGAAGAATTGAAGTTGTTTGAGGCCTTTCGAGACTTGAACTTATCGGTAGACGGGAGAGGGAACAGCATAAGACTGGGAAATATAAAGGTGGAAAATGAATTGATCAGTAGAATTAAGGAGGCTCAGAAAGATGAAGAGTTAGTCCGTGATTTGGTTGGTAACCAAGATGTTGTAAAGGATGAATTTGATGTTTGGAGATTTCAAGGACGGCTGGTTGTGCCGAATGAAGTGTTGAAGCAAGAAGTTTTACAGGAGGCTCATAAGGGAAAGTACGCAGTTCATCCTGGGTCCACGAAGATGTACCACGATTTGAAGACCTCGTTTTGGTGGCCGGGTATGAAGCGTGATATTGCGGAGTATGTATCTCGATGCTTAACTTGTCAGAAGGTGAAGTACGAACATCAGAAACCGTCGGGACTCCTTCAACCTTTGGAGATTCCCGAATGGAAGTGGGACAGTATTTCGATGGATTTTGTAGTTGGACTTCCTCGGACGCGAGAAGGATATGATTCTATCTGGGTGATTGTCGATCGTTTAACGAAGTCAGCCCATTTCTTACGTGTTAGAACCACATATGATACTGAGAGGCTTGCCAGAATTTATCTGCAGGAGATTGTGAAGCTGCACGGAGTTCCTACGAGTATTGTCAGTGATCGTGATCCCAAGTTTACATCTAAGTTTTGGGAATCCTTTCAAAGAGCATTAGGGACCCAACTGAGGTTGAGTACTGCTTATCATCCGCAGACCGATGGACAGACGGAACGCACCATTCAAGCCTTAGAGGACATGTTGCGAGCTTGTGTTGTGGAGTTAGGAGGCAGCTGGGATAGTTATCTTTCGTTGATTGAGTTTGCCTACAACAACAGTTACCACTCCAGCATTCAGATGGCACCGTATGAAGCTTTGTATGGGAGAAAATGCAGATCCCCTTTATGTTGGACGGAAGTGGGTGAGCGAAGTATGTTAGGACCCGATCTAATTCAAGAAACATCCGAACAAGTAAAGAAGATTCGGGAGAATATGCAGAGGGCTCAGGCAAGACAGAAGAGTTATTACGACAAGCGTCATAAGCCTCTATCTTTCGAAGTCGGAGACCATGTATTCTTGAGAATCACTCCTACATCGGGACTCGGAAGGAGAATGGGAGTAAAGAAGTTAAGTCCACGGTACTTAGGACCGTATCTGATTATGGACCGGATTGGAGAGTCTGCATACCGGTTGGCCTTACCACCCAATCTGTCAGGAATTCACAATGTATTTCATGTGTCGCAGCTACGGAGGTACCTCTCTGATCCATCTCACGTGTTACATCCAGAAGAAGTGGAACTAAAGGAAGATCTGACGTATCAAGTGCAACCGTTCCAAATTCTTGAAAGATCCGTCAAACGACTCCGTTCTAAAGAGATTCCTTTGGTGAAGGTATTATGGAACAACAGATCGGCAGCTGAAGCCACTTGGGAGCGCGAGGACGACGTTCGGAAACGCTATCCAGAACTGTTTAGCTCTTAAGTAAGTTTATTTTGCGGACAAAATTCCTTTTTGGTGGGGAGAGTGTAACATCCCGCATAATTAGTAACATACCTAAGTACTATATGCTATGTGTACATGTGTGGAATTCGGATGTATGGTTTATGTGTAATGGTTTGTGAATTGTTTGATCTTTATAAGACTAAGGTAATTAATTAAATTAAACCTTAGGAGGGTACATATGTAGACATGTGAATTTAATCTTATGAGTAATGTGAGTATGTGTTATAGGACCTTAGTGTTCATTGGACTTTGGTAGTGGGCTAGTGTGTGTGTGTGTGGATTTGTTGCTAGTGGACTTGTGTGAATGGATCCTTTTGTAGGTGAGGCCAATGGCCCAAGGATGGATTGTGAATCCATCAAGTTCAGCCCATGGTTAGACCCACACCTACTTCCCTAAGCCTTGCCCAACATGGATGCCTTGTGTACCAAGAAACCTTAACATAGCAAACCTTCTACCACTCAATCTTGCGCACAAGTAAGGGTGATTTAGGACCTTAAAATCTGTCATTTTGCCTTGTTAAACCGCCACCTCACCTTGATTATGCATAACTTGATTTTAATTTTATTGCATGGTGGACACATGTGCATTTTAGCATGATCTTAGGCTGCATAATTCTCCATTTTGGGCGCACATGGGAGGGGCTGGATGCAGATTTTTTTTATGACACAAACTGCCTAACTTGTTGACTTGGATAACCACTTACACCCTCCATCATGAGACTGCATTGTGCAGATTTTTGGTAAGCTTTTGCAGCCCTTCTTGAGTCAAATCTCTTCCTCCTTCCACATGCATCATGAGTAGGGTCTTGGGACTGCATTCCCATCATTTTTGCGCAGAGGGCAGCTCCATAAAACCAGAATTCTTGGCTGCCACAAAGCCCTCTTGCTTGTGGACTTAGTGAACCTCCCTCACCCCTCTCATTGTGCGCATGGGTTGGCTCTTTATGCAGAAATTTTCTGCACAAGGACAGCCCCAAAATGAGTGTTTGGACTGTCACAAATCTACACTCATGATGCACCATTTTCCCCTCATCATTTGCGCACCAAGGACTGCCCAAGTGCAGATTTTTGGGCTGCCACATGGTTAGTTTCCTTGTTGACTTAGCTAAGCTCTTACATGTGCACATGACACTTCCTCCCCACTCCATTTTTGCGCATACCTTGGTCAATGATGCAGAAAATTTTCTGACTTAAGGACAGTCCCAAATCTGATCAAATCACACCTCCATCCTTGCATGTAAATAGAGTAAGCTAGAAGCAAACCTTGCTTGTTTCAGCCTTTTATGCAGCCCCATCATCTCATTGAAATCTGAATACTCCTTGATAGTTAATCATAGCATTTTTCCCCTCACTTTCACTATATATATGCGCATGGAGAGGGGGCTGCCTTCATGTGCAAGTGCAGCCAACTCCTCTCCAACTCCTCTTCTCCTCACTCCCTCACTCCCTCACTCCCATAACCGAACCTACAAGCCTCCTTGGAGCTAGAAGACTTTGCTTAAGACAACTCCTTCCTTCCCTCACCTCAACCATACACCAAGCTTGTGCTAGCCTTGCTCCTCACCTTGTTGCGCATAGATCACCATAGGAAGTAAGGACTTGTTGTGTAGAGAAGCTTGAAGGTGGTGTGTGACTTTGAAGGGTGTGCTACAAGAGGTAGGCCTTGAACCTTGAATTCTTTCTTAGTGTAGCCATGTATGAATACTTGAATGTCTTCTTGTATTTGTGTTACTTTGGATCCTTGGTTGAGCATGATAAAAGTATAAGAATGGAGTCATTTCATGATGAATTGTATGCATAAAAATCTTATGGTTATGTTTGAGCTTAGGCCACTAATTCTTGTATGATTAGGCCACTGTTTTAAAGAGAAATGTGCCACTGTTTTGGTAGATAAAATGCCACTGTTTCGGTTCCTCAAAATCACATTAAAATGCCACTGTTTTGAAGATGCATGCCACTGTTTCGGTTCATCAATATCACCATTATAGGCCACTGTTTCTGCACAATAAAAGCCACTGTTTCTGCACCTAAAAGCCACTGTTTCTGCACAATAAAACCCACTGTTTCTGCACAATATAAGCCACTGTTTCTGCACAATAAAAGCCACTGTTTCTGCACAAAAGAAGCCACTGTTTCTGCACCTAAAAGCCACTGTTTCTGCACATGTATGTCACTGTTTTAGTGCCCTTAAGCCACTGTTTTCATACATGAAATACCACTGTTTTTACTCATAAAATGCCACTGTTTCCATGCTTAAAATGCCACTGTTTTAGCCATGTAATGCCACTGTTTTAGTCATGAAATGCCACTGTTTTTATGCTTGAAATGCCACTGTTTTAGTCATCATATGCCACTGTTTTATGTACACAAATGCCACTGTTTTATGTACACAAATGCCACTGTTTTATGTACACAAATGCCACTGTTTTATGTACACAAATGCCACTGTTTTATGTACACAAATGCCACTGTTTTATGCATAAAATGCCACTGTTTTAGTCCTTCTATGCCACTGTTTGTATGTATAAAATGCCACTGTTTTGGAAGTTCAAAGTGCCACTGTTTCTGTTTTAAAAATGCCACTGTTTCTGTTTTAAAAACGCCACTGTTTCTGTTTAAAACGTCACTGTTTTGGCTGCTGTAAACACTGCTGTATGCTCACTGTTTTGCTGCTGTATGCCCACTGTTTTGCTGCTGTATGTCCACTGTTTTGGCTGCTGTAAACACTGCTGTATGCTCACTGTTTTGCTGCTATATGCTCACTGTTTTGCTGCTGTATGTCCACTGTTTTGGCTGCTGTAAACACTGCTGTATGCCCACTGTTTTGCTGCTGTATACTCACTGTTTTGCTGCTGTAAATGCTCACTGTTTTGGCTGCTGTAAGCCACTGCTGTATGCTCTCTGTTCTGCTGTAAATAGCCACTGTAAATGATTAGTTTTAATTGATTTAGGTGCGCTTAAGAAGTGAGAATATTTCGCTGCCGTTGGTAATATTTAAAGGAAGCTAAGGTAAGTGTCAGGCGATGATGCCTAATGTAACTATTGACTACTGGTATAGAATTGTAACATGATGCTCCATATGCCGTAAAAATATTATGTTCCATTATAATGAAAGGAAACTGCCAAAATGTGCCGTGATGGCTATATGACTATGAGGTAAGACGTTATGTGGCAGCATAACGCATATGAAAGGTATATAAGCATGCATCTTACATTATACCGCATTTTTACGCTTTGTGTGTGAAAGCATAGCATGACATACATATATCATGATCATATAGGCCTTGTTCTAGAATAGTTATGTACAGGACCATGTGTTTGAGCAAGCATCATATAGGCATCCCCAAGGTACCGGGGTATGGGACACTTGGCATCAGTCCGCATAGGCCCACAGTTGGAATCCACATGGAGCTCAGGTGCCAAGGGTATATTTGATTCCACTGTGAAGTGCGCGCACGACGGTGCTAAAAGCGCAAAGGAAAGGCGTTATATACGCAATAAATGAATATGATACAAAGGAAAAGGAACAAGGATATGTTGAAGTGACTGTTTATGATTTTGTGCCTAGTTAATGTTGTTGTATTACTGGTTTTATTGCCACACTACTGGGATTATTCTCACCCCTTCGGGGCTGCTATTTTCCTAAATGGCAGGAGGACATAAAAGCACATGAAGACGTGATATTTTGCTGATGATTGCTGATGCGTGGATTATCAGTGTTGCTGTTTGTTTAAATGGATAACTGTAATGATTAATGTTTTGGAACTATTTTGGATGACTGTAGACTTCATCATGATTATGTTAGCTTGAACTTTTGTGAACAATGACTATTTTGGAAAACCTTTATGAAAAGAATTTAAGTGTTGAAAATTTTTATACGGATTTGTCGGCTGCTTTGTTAGCTCATGTGACGTAACGACTCTAATTCCGCTTAGCAAACGACTCTCTTGGATGCATACAAGGGAGGGCGTTACAGAAATCTTAAAAAATTATAAATACAAAGACTATTATAACCCTGAAATAAATTAAAATTACAAAAATACCATGGTTTTCGCCCCAAAATGACGTCGTATTGGACTTACTGCAAATAACTTATTTGTAGTAACTGCAGAAAAAGCGAACTTTAAACAGGCTAACAGGCTAAACAAGGCTTTTACTTTTTGTAAATAAGTCAGGCCACAGGCCGATAGTATATTTATAATAGGTAACAGGCTTGGTTAGGCTAACATATTTAAACACAGGCTTAGCCTTTTAAGACCAAAACTCAGCTCGGCTCGGCCCGTTAACACTCCTATTAAAATCTAATATTTTTAGAATTAACATGTTGTATTGTATCCCATGTGGGTATTAGGGCATGTTTGTGCATAGTATAGGACAATGCCTGATAGTATAAGACCCGATAGTATAAGACCTGATTGCATAAGACCTGATTAAATTTTAATACTATCCAGCGTTTGGAATGATATTGTATAAGATAATATCCTCCAATATTTTAAAAATTAATATATTAAAAAAAATTTTAATATATAAATATTTAAATGATATATTAGTTCTTGGGAATTGTACTTGTAAGCAATATTAATACCTCAACCCCTTATCAGGCCTAATCCACCACTCTTAGGCCGGATTAAGTTATACATCATTTTGATGTATAAAGGGGTCCTGCTGTATAAGCTTATACTATACGATGGTCTCATCAAATAACTGAAAATGTCATAACGTATAGTATAAGCTCATACTATCAGGCCTTATACATCACACCAAACAGGCCCTTAGTGCAACATAGGTTATAGCTAGAATTACGTTTGCTGTAAAAAAAAATTTAAAAAACAAATATTACACTGTAACTTGTACTATTTGGATATAATTTTGGGTTCTCAAAATCCATGTTACGGTCAGTAAATTTGAATTTGAACTTTGAAGAGGGTAAAAATTTTAAACTTTTTTACCGAGTAAAATTAATTTTATGCATGAGATTTATAAATTTTTTAAATATATACATATATTTATATTTTTAAAGTGATTTTTTTGTTTATCATTTAAATAAAAAGTCTTTTACCAAAAAAATAAAAAGTCTCTTCTAAATTTTTTACAATATAATTCTCAAACTCAAAATTAATTTTTTAAACATCTATTATTTCAAAATTAATTCTTATAGAATTTAAACCAAACGTAGCCTTAAAAGAAGAATGTAATGATATTTAAAAGGAAGATGAAGTGTTTCTCTCTACACTTTTGTGCGGGGGTAAACAATGATATATGCAGCAGTTTATTTTGTTATTGGTAATATCAAGTCTAGAAGAAGCAAATCTTTACTATTCTTACAGTTCGTTACTATAAAAAATAAGAGGGTTGTTTTTCTTATTTTGAATAAAAAAATCAATTTTTCAGCAAGCACAAATTTTATATGAGATTCAATTTAAATTTTTTCTTTCCTCTATTCTTTCTTCACTCTCTTTCTTGTGTATTTGTTGGAAGAAATTTTTTTTTATGCAACATAAATAAAATCCCCTAAAATTAATTTTTGTGACATTATCTATTAACTATAAAATAGTGGATTGAAAAAATTGCAACTACTCACTTTTCTCATTCTAAAGAAATTTTCGTGTAAAAGAAAGAAAGTGGTACTTTGTTGGACGGCGATTGAGTTAAAAGACATGATTTATGGTAAAAGTAAAAGAGTTACAAAAGGAAGAAACGGGTATATAACAGTCAACAACTTACCTATAAGCTTGTTGTCAAAACAAGAGTACCAATATAGAATTCTCATTCTCATTCATAATTTTCCTCATACTCATAGGTCAATTTATATACAAACACTATCTCAAATTGGGTAACAGCTACCTCTAATAAAGGAAACAAACTCTTAATTATATCCTATAGAATAACATCTAAACAACCTTATGAATCTATCCTATACAAATTCTAGTAGGAACAGAATCATAACAAACCAGAAACTAATTCCTAACTATTTTGAATTTAAACATTCCAACACTCCCCCTCAAGTTGGAGCAAAGATGTCAATCATGCCCAACTTGGTTGTTGCTTCTTGAAGTACTTTTCCTGACACTGCTTTAGTTAGGACGTCTACAAGTTGGTCTTCGAATCTAACAAATGGAAAGTTAATAATACCTTGATCCAAGTTTTCCTTTATGAAGTGTCTATCCACTTCAACATGTTTAGTTCTATCATGTTGAATTGGATTGTGAGCAATTGCAATTGCTGCACTGTTGTCACAATGAAGATCCATTGGCTGTTTGCAATTAATTCCCATGTCTTTGAGAACACTTCTAATCCATAGCAACTCACATACACCTTGAGCCATACCTCTATACTCAGCTTCTGCACTTGATCTAGCCACCACTTTTTCTTTTTTGCTTCTCCATGTGACAAGATTGCCTTCCACAAATGTAAAATAACCAGAAGTTGACTGTCGTGTCGTTTTGTCTCCTGCCCAGTTAGAATCAGTGAAGCCAATAATAGATAATGAATTATTTTTAGA
The DNA here is from genome assembly GCA_032173675.1 of Gastrolobium villosum. Taxonomy (NCBI): domain Eukaryota; kingdom Viridiplantae; phylum Streptophyta; class Magnoliopsida; order Fabales; family Fabaceae; genus Gastrolobium; species Gastrolobium villosum. The sequence goes on from JAVKPL010004584.1 coordinate 18,772, forward strand.
GAACAACAGTCCTTTTCCTGGAGCTCCCATTAAATACCTCAAAATCCGATAAACTGCCTCCATATGATCTATACTTGGAGAGTGCATGAATCTACTAACTACACTTACTGCATAAGATATATCTGGCCTAGTATGTGATAGATATATTAACCTTCCAACTAATCTTTGATATCTACTAATGTCAGTAGCAACTTGATCTGGATAAATGCCTAACTTATGATTCCTTTCAATTGGTGTTTCAACTGGTTTGCAGGCCAGCATTCCAATTTCATTTAAAAGATCCATAGTATACTTCCTTTGAGAGAGAAATATGCCCTGCTGAGACCTTGATATTTCAATGCCCAAAAATATCTAAGTTTTCCTAGATCCTTCATCTCAAATTCAGAACTCGGGTATTTTTCTAATTTTTTTATTTCGCAATAATCATCCCCAGTCAAAATCATATCATCTACATAAACACTTAATGCAGTTACCTTTCCTTTCTGATATTTTATGAAGAGAGTGTGATCAGCATTGCTCTATTTGTATCTGAAATTCTTCATGGCTAGTGAGAACCTTCCAAACCATGCTCTAGGAGATTGTTTCAACCCATATAGAGCCTTTCTTAGCTTGCATACTTCACGTTTTGCTCTGGTTTGCAGATTTAGTCCAGGTGGAAGCTCCATATAGACCTCTTCTTGTAATTCTCCATTCAAAAAAGCTTTCTTCACGTCAAATTGCTTGAGGGGCCAGTCACGGTTTGCTGCCAGTGATAGAAGTATCCGAATAGTATTTAATTTGGCTACCGGAGCAAAAGTGTCTTGATAATCTATCCTGTACTTTTGTGTAAATCCTTTGGCAACTAGTCTTGCCTTGTACCTGTCAATAGTTCCATCAGCTTTGAGTTTCAGGTTGAATACCCACTTACATCCGATTGCTTTTTTTCCTTGCGGCAAAGGAACAAGATCCCATGTTGAATTTTTTTTGAGAGCTTCTATTTCAACATCCATAGCTTCTTTCCAATTTGGGTTTGCCAAAGCTTCTTGTGTATTGTTAGGAATATGTACATATGATAATTGATTTACAGCTAAAGCATATGATCCAGATATCCTATGAGTAGACACATAGTTGCTTATAGGGTATTTGGCTTTTGCTTTAGGGTCAGGTTCATATAGTGTCTTAGGGACACCTTTGTTGGGTCGGGCAGAGCATCTAACTTGTTGGGCAGGAGAATTTGGAGAAGTAGCAGGAGAGGAATTAATAGATGTATTTTGAGAACATACCTCGGGTGATGGCTGTTGTGCAGGATCAGGAACATCTCTAGTGAACATTTCTGGTTGTGATGTTAAAGGAGGTGAGCTTATATCTGTGTCACATACTTGGGGCAGCAGTAATAGTGGTGCTGGGATTTCAGCATAAAGTTCTTCTTCAACAGGTACTTGTCCTCCAAAAACCTTTGGTGATGTCTCCCCCTGAGGAGAAGGGCCAAGGACTCCCCCTGAGATAAAAAGGGCTCCTCCTCATAAAAAGAAGCTTCTAGGGTGACATGGATTTTGTGTTGAACAGGGTCAAAGCAACGGTACCCTTTTTGTGAGGCTGAGTATCCAACAAATATGCATTTTGTTGCACATGGGTCGAGTTTGCTGCGTAATGCTTTAGGATTGTGGACAAAAATAGTACAACCAAATATGCGTGGCTCAAGGTTATTCATATGAGGGATAGAAAAATGGGAATGGAGGACAGTGTGAGGGGTTTTAAATTGAAAGACACTTGATGGGGTGCGGTTGATGACATAGGCAGCGGAATGTACAGCTTCTCCCCAATATCTTGTAGGAACATTCATGCCAAATAGGGAAGCACACACAACTTCTAAGAGGTGCCTATTTTTCCGTTCAGCTAGACCATTTTGCTGAGGGGTGTGGGAGCACAAAGTTTGATGACGGATGCATGGTCAAGCAAGAAGGTGGTAAAGGTGTGTGACAAGTATTCCCCCCTATTGTCAGACTGGAGAACTTGGATTTTGGAATTGTATTGTGTGGTGACCATGGCATGAAAATGTTTGAAGGCAGTAAAAGCATCACTTTTTTTCGCAGCAGAGAAACCCAAGTCATTCGAGAGAATTCGTCAATAAAAGTAATGAAATAGTAAGCTTTAGAAAATGAAGGGATGCGGGCAGGGCCCCATATATCTGAGTGAATTACTTGAAATGGAAGAGTACTTTTATTGATGCTTGGGAAAAAAGGGATACGATGGCTTTTAGCCATTTCGCACACATTACATGAGAAATCAGAAATAGTTACGGTAGAAAATAAACTAGGGAACAATTTTTTTAAATAGCTAAAGGAAGTGTGTCCTAATCTTCTATGCCAAAGCCAAATGGTTGTGCGGGCTTCATCAGTAGTCAAGGTAGAACAAGCATGAGCAGGAGAGTGATCATTCGTCCAATGCAAGTCCAGAAAATATAAGCTTCCTCTTTTAACACCACAGCCAATTGTCTTCTTGGTGGAGATTGAAAGTAAAACTGGCCTTTGAAGGCCGATGCATGTAAGGTGTAAAACAAAAATTTTACTGCGGAACATACATGCACACATAGGTTCATGCTTTAAGACAGCATGATGTTACCTTGTTTTTGGCCTGATCAGTCAGGGAAATCAGATGTCAGGCTTGAAGGGTTCAAACCCTCTAATGGTGATCCACACCGCCGTTCGTCAATGATGCAAGAACCCTTTCTTGAAAGCCACCAGATGAACACCACAGTGAGGCTTGCTATGCACACAATTGGTGAAGGTGGAGGCTAGGTATTCTGTTTGGAAAGTTGTAGTGAGCTACCCTACAGAATGGTGCTTAGATGGAGGAGAGTTGGCTAGGTTTTCACACAACCCTAAGGTGAGGAACAAGTCATGTTATATGCGCACACTTGGAGAGGAAGAGGGATTTAAATCATTCAAAATGAAAAACAAACTTTCAAACTTCTTTGAAAGTTGCGCATAGAACAGTGAGATAAGGTGGAGTTGTTGCAAAACTAACTTTGCCAACAACCTCCAATCTTATCCACATGAAATTAAGTTCAAAATAATTTAAACTTAAATTCATAAACTATCATATAGTATATACTTCTCATGCGCATAATTCAGCCCTAGAAGGGGTCCAAATATATTGAGTAGTTGCATTCAAAATTTGAATCAACTCACCCACTGATTACCTCAACCACCAAATCTGAATGGAGGTTTGTTTTAAGTGATAAGATGACATTCTTATCACCTAAAACTTGCGCACCAAACAGCCAAGGGAGTGCCTCCAAAGATGCTTCTTGATCCAAGGAATATGCTCCCAATAAGATCCTGTCTTATCCTTTTGTTATGAAACAACTTTTCAAAACCAATTCAAATTCGAATTCAAACACTTGAATTCAAACGTTCAAACATTCAAATTCAAAATTTCAAATTTCAAATTCAAATTCAAAATTCGAATTTCAAAATTCCAATCCAAATTCAAATTTCAAAATTCAAATTTCAAATTTCCAA
>JAVKPL010004585.1:0-22172 GCA_032173675.1 Gastrolobium villosum
TAATTAAAGTGCTAAAAATAAAGAGTTTAGAGTTTAGAGAATTGCTAACACAATATATCCTGGTTCAGTCACCACCACTTGTGACCTACGTCCAGACTGAAGCCGCTCGATCAACTCTTTCACTAATGGTCAAGCTTTACGGGTGCTTGACAAACCTTTACAATCTTCTAAGATTTCGGGTTCTGGGATACATTTCAATCTCCAAGTTTATGGGTACTTGGTAACCTTACAATTCACTCCAAATATACTTAGGTATTTGGCTACCTTTCTATCAATGGGTCTCACAACCCTTTCAACTCAAGAATGCAAGAAGCAAATATTAGGAAATGAATATACACTCTCAAAGTGTAGATATACAACTTGAAGCACTATGGGTATATGAATTTTCAAGATATAAGCTCAAATATATTTGATCTTTTAAAGATATGAAAGAATATGCAAATGATAATGTAGAAGCTCTCAAATCATCCTTAAGATGTGCAGGAATGGTGATCAATACGTTTTAGGTTCATAAGGAATGTATTTATAGTGTTTCCATTGAAAACTAGCCGTTTATAGTCGTTTTATGCATTCTGCCCAGTAAGTATTCGAATACTTTTCGTTTGGTATTCGAATATTTCATTTATAGCCGTTATAGGCTTTTTTCCTAGTAAGTATTCGAATATTTTTCGTGTGGTATTCGAATAATTCATCAGGTATTCGAATACTGCATCAGGTATTCTCATACTTTATTTACAACAAGAACACTGTTTCGTATTTTGGGCATAACTTGAGTTATACTTGTTAGATTGATGTGATCTTGGTCTCATCGGAAAGATAAAAGAAAGATCTTGGTTTCATAACTTGAGTCACTAGGGAAGAGGTCATTGGTGATTTAAAATATGTAGCGTCGATACTGATACGGGACACGTGACACGACACGACACGACATTTCGATACGTTAATTCTAAAAAATGTTAGATTTTGACACGTTAGGACACGTTTTGATATTAAATAATATTTTTAATTTATGTAGTGTATATTATACTTAATATTCAAAAATTTGGCAAAAAAATGAAGTTAAACTTATAATACCCATTAATTTTGCAAAAAAAAATAAGACATCCCAAATATTTATATGAAACTCAATAAAATGGTAATCGTAATCCAACGAATCAAATAGTTGGAACTAAAAACGCAACATAACGCAACCTTTGAACCATTTTTTGAGTTTCTACAACACGTGTTGGAGTGTCGGAGAATGTCGGAGTGTCTGAGAGTGTCGGACATGACACTTCAAGGTTTTTGAAGTGTCGGTGCTTCATAAGGGATAGTTTGTGTGATTTCTCTAATAAACTGTGATCACAAAATATATGTGAATTATTCACCCGAGCTTAAACTTATAGCCTTCTAAAATTTTGTGTCACGTGTTATCCTTTTGTGAATTGTGCCAAATTTTTTGTGCAATTTCCCTCTTGTCATGCCTAAAATTGGATGCATATTCATAAATAGGTTTCAAATTACCATAATTTCATATTTTCTATTTAATTATAATATTTTAATTTTTTTACAAGCATCAAATATTAATGAATAATTTTAAGGTAGTAAATGGGAAGCTTGATCCATTGCTTCATAATCTAGTTAAAATATATAACTTTAACATATTTCTAATTTTTATGTTGAATAATTTAGGTTGATTAACGTAATAGTCCCCTTTTAAATTAATATATTAATTTGTCCGACTTTTTAAATTATATATCAATCTTCATTAAAGTTGACCAAATCGGCCTCACAATAAAGTCAAATTATATATATAGTGTGAGTTTGCTCGCTGATTGATGTTTATTCGAACAAATGAAATGTTAAATTAACCAAATAAGAAAAGAAAAAGAAAATCAATATCATATTATCAATAATAAGGAAAGAAAAAGAAAAAGAAATATCATATCGGGATAATACGGAAATAAAAATAAAAATCAATAAAATATTATTATTATTATTATTATCATCGATAATAAATTGATATTGATTTTTCTTTTTGCTTTCTTTTTTACCCAAAAAAAACTGAGTAGATTGAATTTTGTGGACAAAAAGGCAAAACATCAACAGTCAAATTATCATTGTCAAAAATAAACAAATGAGTTTAATATTTCTCTGATCACTTGAGATAACGTTATCTTCAGTGAACCCAGAATGACATCGTTTTGAGGTTAGAAGATTAAAAAACTATAACGATCAAGACTAATATAACCTGGAATAAATTGAATTACAAAAATACCTTTTCTCAACTGTAAAATGACATCATTCTAGGCTAACTGGATATAAGTTATCTCCATTGACTGGAGATACATTAAACTCATAATAATAACAATTTTACATTTTAACTTTAGAGGGATTTCAAAATATTACAGTGGAAATGAGAATTATATTTCCTAATCCTTGAAAATTCAAATATAATAATATAATTATTTTTCCTTTTTTTCTTAATTATACGACAACAAGAAGAGTATAGCAGCCCGTTGTACACCGGTATTGTTAACATTAATTATGATATTAAGTGCGGTTACAATCACAACAATTCATTTATAAAAAAGCGAATAAACTTTTTCCGATTATTACGCGAGTAGTTGAAAACATAAAAAGCGTAATAATTAAAAGATGTGACCGTAACTGTAAACTCTTGCGGAATACTTATCTATACTATTTTTATAGCTTGCTTTACTTATTATAAGACACTAAGGGTTCCCATAAACCCACTTAGCCAATTTCACGCTTTTGCGTTTTCTACACATCCGAACATGGTTCGGTCTCTGAATTTCTGCGGACGCACAGTAAAAATTCAGTCCTGAATATCTTGCTATCTTTCTTTCTTACTTAATTACCTTTCTAGAAAGCTATCACACGCTTGGTTCCGAGCTCGTTTGCTCCGGTTATCGCCGTTTGAAGTTGGACAAGCAAAATTGCCAACCAACCCCAAAACAGCTCCAAACACCCCTCACCTCATGAATTACTGCACCGAATCCACTTATCCATTTGCTCTCAAATTCTTACACTATAAACTAGACTCCTCAATCTTCAATTTGATATATCATACGCTTAATTTGACTAAGAAACGAAGCGGGAATAAAATTCCCAAAACAGACCAGAACAACCCCCAAGTGCAGGGCAAAAGAGGGCAGCAACATTCCACGTTCTCCACAGGGCTGGACACAACTCTAAAAATTCTAAGATTTTGACACAATGTAGGGGACATCTCAAGCTTCAAAATGGCGTATGGAAAGTCCCTATTGGACCTCTATGGAAGGAGATATGCTCTCCTGAAGTTCACCTAAAATCTACCAATTCTACAGAAAATTCGCCAGAGTTTCCTTTGTGTTTACAAAAATCCCCAATTTGCACTAGTAGTTATGTGACCTCGAATTTACCTAATAATCATTATAAATCATTGGGTGGTACACACAAGGACCAGCAATGCCTTGGGGCTCTTACAACCCAACACTGTTCATATTTATTACATAATATGGCTCACTTTAAATCCTTAAATAGTTTCAATCACCTACTTCTATTTCATGCATATTTTCATCATACAAGTAATCATAAACTTAAAATAGGCCTAAAGCCCTTCCATCATAATACATCATGCATCATTTGTATAATTATAGCATTTAACTTGCATGTTACAACTTACAACTTCAAACTTTAAATTAAACTTACAAACTCATACTTTAATTTACAACTTTAACATGAACTTTAATGACATAAACTATAATGATAATGCTCAATGACTCATCCTATGGGCCTCTTGCCCGCTACTCCTGTGCCACTGCTACCTACTGAAATAAAGTCCCCGAGACGGGGTGAGATATACAAATATATCTCAGTAACCCAGAGGTTCTGGAGAAAACTCCGCCCAATGGTTCACTCCGATGCATACAAATAATATAAAATAACATTACTTAAAACGGGATAAAGCAAGGGATTTAGAGAAAAGGAGGATTATCGGAATACAAACTACGACGAAGCGGGCTGGTAGCTACCATACCACACAACGTCCTCGGCATATAAGCCTACGGGTATCATCCAAGGTGTGTTCCTAGAACCACAACCAAGGTACCCCTCCCATCCACAACAACCGAGAATTGCTAGTGTGCTCCTATTCACTCGATTTTTCGTTCTGAATCCATTTCCAGGGTTATTTTATTATCTGAGACATTCTACTCAATTTTTATCTTTCTAGGGTTGCGTGTTGGCTAATTACTGTTTTGCCCTTTTCTTTGTATTTTGGCCTTATACTCAGGATTTTCACTAATGCTTCTCTTTAATTCTCATTTAATAATTTAATATTTAAACTTAGAAATGCGAGGCGTTATATTCACCCCACCTTTTAGAATTTTGTCCGCAAAATTAACTCATACTCATCCGCTAACTCAGGACACAGCCGGAGAATCTCATCCTCCCATTCCCAAGTGGCATCCTCAGGTGTGTATCTTTACCGTATTACTTTCATCACAATCTTGATCTCCTTTTTTTATACTTATTATCCTTTGATCCTTCACAAATACTCGTCTCTTATGGTTTTGTGACCTTTTAATTCACAATACTTTAAACATTCACTGGTTTACCGTTTCACTTACTCTGATTTTTAGGTAATAACACAATAATATTACAGATTTGTCGGTATCAATTCCTTTAATCCTCATCTCTATCTATCTTTCTGACCCATGGTCATTCTCAAAAGTCTCTAGTCGTTTCCATACTAGGCTCTAAACTTTCTCATGTACATTCGCTAGTTATTCCTAGAGTATTTCCAGCTCACACTTTCTTTAGTACTTTAACTCTTTTCTTTGTCCGTACTGTTTCAACAATACCCCAACATCTCCATTATACCAGTCTTCTCCATTAATGTTACTAATCTGAACATTGTGTTGCTTCCTTAGCTTTCACCTAGGCACATACTTTCTAGTTTCAATGGCACTTTGTCGTATCCTATAATTCTGACTCACATTAAATTCTATACTCATATACTTTATTTTTCCTTGTCACGTGTCTTCACCTCTTCTTAGGTGCTCACAACTATATCTTTCTCTTTGTGATACGAAACTAACAATCCTCACAATAGTTTATATTTCCGATTAACCTTTTAAGGTTCTTTAACCACAATACACTCCTGAATTTTTCCATCTACTAATTCGTATTCATAATTTACACTCATTGTTAAACTTTTTTTAACTTAACCATCTCAACTTTATCAACTCAGTCAGCTCGACTCCATGACTTAGACCTCTCACAGTCTAAACACAACACTCATCAATGACCTCCAAATCAAGGCCTCATGCTTAATACTTTCTCCCACTAACTATTTTTCAACTTTCATTCCACTCCGATGTTGCAATTTAACCATACGTTCCACTTATTATACCACTTTTTTCGTAATCATAATCATTTAATCATGGATGTCCCACTTAAAATACTATATCATTATCCTCACATATAAGTCTCCTCATATTGGTAATCTCTAAACACAATCACTCTATCACCTGACACTACTTTCATCCTTAAACAATTTCCAAACATTTTATTAATACTGTGTATCTCCAGAGGATGTATCTCCCTCACTTAGCATGTATCACATACCGTGCTCCAAGTTACTCCATCGAGTTATCAACACTTATTTAATCATCATAATTTACGTTACTGATCTTTATTAAATACTTTCACCTAATTCCATAACAACTAACTTCTCATGAAAGGCCATCAGCCCACCATCCTAACTACACCTTTATTCCTCATTAGTTCCTTCTAACACAACCTTCGCTCAATTCATCAATATTAACACGTTGTTATTTGTATCATAAGGCAATAATTCCAACTACTTGGTACCTCCCTTAGAGCCAAAAATTATTTCACCAGGCTTACTTTACACATCATAGTGCACTTCCACGTCACACTTCAAACTCTTACACCCTATGCCTCACATCTTACATCCAAATTTGACATATTATTGTCCACTTACAATCACATGACCTCACATTTTACGTTAATCACATGGCAAAACTCTCCCAATACGGTGGGTAACAACATTCACAGGTTTAACCCCTCGAGCTCTTGCTGTCCTAAGGGCCCCAGATGTAATGACCCACCGATCAGAGAATCCACCCATATGATCCATGCCGTAATAATATCTTACCACTAGCTATCCCTATTCTAGGAGCATCCCCCATATGTCTCTTCTTTGTTCATCTTCATTACATATCTCTTCTACACTAACAGTTACACCAATGCAAAACACTTGCTCGTCTCATATTACTTGTATAAGCTAATCATAGTCTCCGGGAACATAATCCGCACGGAGTTACCCATACTATCACGTCTTACAACTTGCACCCAGTGCACAGAGGGATTTATATTCATAATACATCTGTATATAACGGCCAACGTGTACCCAGTACGCACCAGATTACATATGGACCCAGTCCCTTTTGGCGTATGTATCATACACGTGTATAACGGCAAAACTATTTTGTATTACCACATGGGCTGCCCCCATAATCATAGTAGTAGTATATTAATCATATCACATATAGGTATGGTGCATTGTTTCTTCCTTGATTATTCTTCTCAAAGATTGTTTACTCTTTTACTTTAACTACTCACCTATCATAGTTCGTAACATAATTTCTACTCCATGAATCCTAAACTTTTCTCAAAGTTCTATACACATCTCACATCTCTTAAGATAAGTATCATATTTCTCATCATACAGGGATCTTCTAATCATCTCTGACCCATAACAGAGAACTAACTTCATCTCAATCCTCGCACTGAAATTTACATTACTCACTGCATTGTGTTGCAGGTGCTTAGAAGCCTAGAAGATTGGAGAAGAACGAGGTGGACCCCACGCAGGTGATGAAGCAAGAGTTGCTACTCATGCTGGTGGAGATACCGACCTCATTAGCCTACGGGCACCTTATTGCATTTGAATAATTGTCTTTATGTTCCCGGCATTTCTAGAAATATTATTTCTTGTTTAGAACAAGATGGTTTTGCTTTAACTATTAAGGATGGTACATTTTCTATCATTTTGAATGATATTGTTTTGGTACGGTTCTTTAATCAATGGCTTGTATGTTTTGGAAATGGGAACTAAAGTGCTAAATGTAGATGTGAAATGACCTAGGATAGATAATCAATCCTATCTTTGGCACTATAGACTAGGGCACATAAATGAAACAAGATTGTCTAGGATGCATAGAGATGGATACCTGGACTCCAAGGATTTGGAATCCTATGGACAGTATGAGTCTTGTCTAGCTGGGAAAATGATTCGTCAAAAGCCCAAAGGGTTGAGATTCATAGGGCTAGTGAGTTATTAGAACTCATTCACTGTGATTTATGTGTATTATGGCTAGAGGAGGAAACTCTTATTTCATTTACTGATGAAGTAGAGAAATAGCGTGGCAAGATGGTTAAGTCATTGCGATCAGATCGTGATGGTGAATATTTGAGCCATGAGTTTCAGGATTATCAGAGAGAAAATAGAATTCTCTCGCACTTTACTGCACTTAACACACCACACCAAAACGATGTCAGGAGAAACAGGACTGTGTTAGACATGGTTAAGTCTATGATGAGTGAGACTCAACTTCCAAAATCATTTCGGGGATATGCCTTAGACACAACAGCATAACTTTCTAAATAGGGTACCGTCTAAATCTGTTCAGACCACACCATATAAGATATGGAATGGTAAGAGACCCAACCTGAGTTACCTCAGGGTATGGGGATCGCCGGCTTATGTCAAAGGGTTGGCATCAGACAAGCTTAGTGCTTAGAGTACTAAATGTCTATTTGTGGGGTATCCCAAGGTTCTAAGGGGTACTGGTTTTACTCCAGGAATGCTGAGTTCCTTGAGAAAGATTGGATCTCTCAAGGAGATAGTGGGAGTAAGATTGATCTTGAAGAAGTGCAAGATCCACAAAACAGATTGAGGAACCCGAGTCTGCTCCGCAGGCGACGTTCTCCAATGGAGAAGTAAACACACAACTCCGTAGATCTACGAGTATAACACCTCAAATATTTAAATGTGTGTTTTAATATTATATTGTGAAAGGAAAGTTGGTGGATTAGTGAAAATCCAAGAATTATGGCCAAAATGGGCAAAAAGGGCAAAATGGTAATTTGCCAACCGTGTGTTAGGAGGCAAAAATACTGAGTCGGAGATTTCATATGATAAAAATAATGCTGAAAATGGAATCAGGGCGAAAAATTGAGTGAATAGGCAAATTTGGGAAAAATTGATGAATAGTGATTTTTAGTGTTGAAATACTGAGGTGTGAGTGTACCAATAGGTGTGAAATTTTTATCAATATTTTGGAGAAAGAAAAATATGTCATGGACTGGAAAAATATGTAGATTAAGAATTTATGATCGGAATTTTTATCGGGATTAAAGTTAGATCGCGTGTGGGACCCGTGTGACCGAAGTCACTTGGCCCCACCCCTTTTTCTTCTTCTTTTCTTTCCTTCTTCCCTCCATTTCCCGTGCGCCCTCTGTGAGAAGAAAAGAGCCAAGAACACCATTCTCCTCCATTCTTCCCATTTCTTCATTTCTTCACCGAATCGCTTGATTTTGGTGTTGAGATCTATTGTAAACAACCTTCCAAAGCCATTGGTAACACTTAGAAGCCTTGAATCCATCTCCTTGGCCGCGTTTTGAGCAAAATCAGATTCGACCCACTTGAGTTTTTGGAGTTTTCTTGGAGTTTTGATCTTCTAATGGTGTAGTGAAGCCTTGGTGGTGATCATACAACACATTGTGAGTATATTTGTGGTATTTTTATGGTTGAATTCATAGATCTAGGAATTTATGCTTTAAACCTTTGATTTTAGATGTGTGATGATAGAGAGCTCAAATGGAAAAATGCTATTAGATGAAAAGGCCTTAGAATCATGTTTGTAAGCTAGAAATGCTATGATAATTTTTGGTGAAAAATATAGGTTTTTAACTTAGGCAAAATTGAGGAATTTTCATGGAAAAATGAGTTTTGGTGTAATTTGGATTGGATGATTGTTGTAGGGTGCCTCACACGGACGGAATTGTGAAAGGTTGAATTGGAGCATACGTTTGGAACGGATTGCTCGTATTGAGGTAAACTCTTGGAACTTGGGTTTAATCCCTAGTGTGCTCCACCACACCTAGAGGAAGGTTGTGGTTGGATTATGTGGTTATGACATGATGTGATTGTGTGCTTGTATGCATATTGCTTGTATTGTGTGAAAATTGTTTGGTCACTGGCCAGTTGACGTGTGGAGTTTGGACATCCGCTGGGTTCATCCTTGTGAGAATGCCAGTGGGGTTTTGCCGTGGAGTCGACTCTGGGAGCGGCGCCAGGATGATCCAAACGTGGGACATCCGCCGGATAGGGCTCATGAGGAGTTCCGGTTGGGTATTGCCATGGAGTCTTCTCAACCATGGGAGAGGCGCCAGGATTGTCTCGGGAGTTATATGATGGAGTCCTTGAACATGAATCCATGAGTGGATGTTCTTGGGTGTCTCCAGGTGGATGGTGATATTGTTTTACTTGCATATTGCATGATGTCATATTTGTACATTTTAGTGAGCCATGGAGTGGAGAGAGCCTCTAGCTCCATTGGTTTACTGAGATATATCCGTATATCTCACCCCGTGTTTGGGGGACCACATTTCAGGTCACTATGAGCCGGGAGGAGCTTCGGGCAAGAAGCCCGTGTAGTGGACGTTGGATTGGCATGCGGTGCATTGGGATTGCATGACATTTTGGAGGAGTTATGGAGTGCACATAGCATACCATTAGTATTTTGAGACTTAGGTCATGAACATATTGCATGATGTTGTTTCCATGCTTTTGTTAGTGTTCATGATTATATGCTAAGTCTTGTTTATGGTTTATTATTCATGGCATGGATAACTGTATATTTTGAGTGAGCATGGGACTTGTCCATTGCCACATTCATAGCCTTGAAGTCTTGGTATTCATGTTGTAAAAATGGTCCATATTTGTATGTAAATGGCCATTATTTGAGGACTTTGTAAATGATGCATGTTTTAAGGAAATTGGATGATGGAAGGGCCTAGAGCCTACATTAGGACATGATTATGTGTTGTGTGGAGTACTAAGGGGTTAGGGATGGATTACACACCCTTTTTGGGGCTTAAAATGCTGTAATCTGTCATTTTGCTGCATAGTAATCGATTACCCAAGGCATGGTAATCGATTACCATGCAACAGGGGACGAAAAATTGGCTACTGTCTTCACTGGTAATCGATTACTGGCCTTTGGTAATCGATTACCATGTGAGGTAATCGATTACCCAAAGTTGGTAATCGATTACCAGAACAGAGGATTGAGAAATTTAGCTACTGCCTCATTTTTGACAGGTGGTAATCGATTACCACCCACTGGTAATCGATTACCACAGTGTAATTTTCGAAAATTCAGGTTTTTCTAGACTAAAAGAAAATTGATGCATGTTTTAAGGAAATTGGATGATGGAAGGGCTTAGAGCCTACATTAGGACATGATTATGTGTTGTGTGGAGTACTAAGGGGTTAGGGATGGATTACACACCCTTTTTGGGGCTTAAAATGCTGTAATCTGTCATTTTGCTGCATAGTAATCGATTACCCAAGGCATGGTAATCGATTACCATGCAACAGGGGACGAAAAATTGGCTACTGTCTTCACTGGTAATCGATTACTGGCCTTTGGTAATCGATTACCATGTGAGGTAATCGATTACCCAAAGTTGGTAATCGATTACCAGAACAGAGGATTGAGAAATTTAGCTACTGCCTCATTTTTGACAGGTGGTAATCGATTACCACCCACTGGTAATCGATTACCACAGTGTAATTTTCGAAAATTCAGGTTTTTCTAGACTAAAAGAAAGGGGCTTAACTTGATGGGTAGAACTCCAAATGATACGTGGTTTGAAACCACGCGTAGATAACTTAAAGGACTACAACTTGGTAACTTGTGAGAGTAAGATGGTGAGTTTAAATGAATTGAATAAAAAGAAGGACTTATGACCTTAGAAAAATGTATGATTCCGCATATTGCATTTACAATTATAGTGTTGTTTTAATTGATTACGGAAAAATGTATTGATGTAAGAAAAGGAATTTGTTAAAAGAAAAATTTTCCCGTAATTTAATTAACCCAATTACTGTGATTTAACTGCGCTTAATATCATAAACAATGTTAACAATACCGGTGTACAACGGGCTGTTACATTTTATGGTATCAGAGCAGTTTTGTTTAGGGAACTCTGATTGTTTGTGTATGTTGTATCTTGTGTGCCATAGCTATCTGTGAACTATTTATGATTAATGTATATGTGATTCCTCAGTGTGGGTCTGATCAACTCATTCCTTTGTGTTACATGTACAGATATCATGAGTAGGGCACGAGGTCGCCATGGGGCACGTGGTGCAGGTCCTTTGCCACCGGATCCGGTCACTGCAGTACTGAATGCTCTGCAGGCGGAAACGGCTGCAAATAGGAATATGACTGAAAACCTGATGAAGACCAATCAGGATATGATGCAGGCCTTTATGGCTGAGATGAGGGCGGATAGAGGTCGTCCTAGGAGGGATAATTCACCTCCACACACGGCTACGGTGACTCCTACACCGACGCCATCTGTTACTCCTCAACAGGGGGAGAGTGGGGCTAGTCACCACACTGGTGAGGCTAGTCATCATACTACTACTGACCCTAGCTATGTTCCTGACCCATCATCTGTTGCCCAATCCACTGGGGCTGCTGGGCAGGTGCTTGATAATGCTGACGATGAGCGTAGGCTCATATCTTTTAGGAAACATAAGCCACCAGCATTTCTGGGGTCAAGGGACCCAAAGGAGGTTACTGCTTGGTTGAGGGGAATGGATAAGATTTTCCAGGTGATGAGATGCCAAGATCCGCAGAAGTTATTGTATTATGTTTATATGCTGGAGGGTGATGCCCAAGAGTGGTGGGACAATGTGTCTCGCCCATATGTTATTCAGGGTGAGGTTCTTACTTGGACTTTGTTCGAAGGTCTGTTTCATGAAGAATATTTTCCCCGCGATGTTCGGGAGGCAAAGCAAGGTGAATTTGATAATTTGGTGCAGGGAGTCATGACTGTGGATGCCTATGTGGCAAAATTTAATGAGCTTGTGAAATTTGCAAACTATGGAGGTACACTACCTACTCCGGAATTCTTGTCAGCTAAATTTCAAAGAGGGCTGAGTGAGAAGATTGCTAAGAGGATGTCTAATACGGCGGTGAGAAACTTTGCTGATTTGGTGACCCAATGTAAGAGGGTCGAGACTGTTTATGGAAGGTATCCGAAATCTGATTCGGCAAAAGAGCAAGATGTTAAGAGGACACCTGGTCCTTCTGGTAATACTAACAGAGGAGGTTTCAATAATAATAATAGAGGTAGGGGGTTGCATGTGAGGCAGCCTCCTGGTCAATTCAAGAGGGGTGGAAATACTGGTGGTGGTGGTGCTTCGAACAGATATTTTACCCCACAATGTGGGAAGTGTGGGAAATACCACAGAGGTGTATGTGGTGCTGGTTCGTCGAACTGTTTTAGATGTGGTCAGAGTGGCCACTTTGCTAGAAATTGTCCATCTTCTTCGGGGCAGGCTGCGAGTCTGCAGGCCTTGCCGGCAGCTACTACTACTGCTACTCCTATTGCTGTTGTTCCTACTGTGGGACGAGTTTATACTACAAATGCGCTACGCACTGAAAAGGCTCCGAATTTGGTTAAAGGTATAATTTTCCTTTCTAATGTTGATTTATCTGTGTTGTTTGATTCGGGAGCAACACATTCATTTGTGGCGGACTATGTGGCTAAGGCGTTGGACTTAAAGGTAACACAGATGGTTCCTCCGATGCGTATTACTACCGCTACAGGAGAGGTTAGTGAATCGTCTTGGATTTGTGAAGATGTGAAGTTCACTTATTTAGGCAGGGGTTACACCATTGATTTAATTATCTTACCCCTGGCCTCTGTCAATTTGATTTTGGGGATGGATTGGTTGTCTCGGAACTGCGCAATGATTGATTGCTGCGGAAAGAGGTTGTTGCTATCTCATGAGAGGCCGTCTGTTTGCCCGTCCTTGTATTTGTCTGTCAGTCAAACTGTGAAAGCCTTGAAGGCTGGAGATTTGGGTTATGTCTTGTTGGGCGGATTGGTGGGTGATAAAAAGGAGGAGATTTCTGCTATACCAGTTGTAAATGAGTTTGAGGATGTATTTCCGGATGAGATACCGGAATTCCCGCCTGAGAGAGAGATTGAATTCTCGATTGATCTACTGCCTGGGGTGGGGCCGATCTCCTTGGCTCCATACCGGATGTCGCCACTTGAGTTGGCTGAGTTGAAGAAGCACATTGAAGAACTATCTGCGAAGAATTTTATTAGGCCGAGTGTGTCTCCGTGGGGAGCACCGGTGATATTTGTAAAGAAAAAGGATGGTAGCATGAGATTGTGCACTGACTACCGACAGCTGAATAAAGTGACTATTAAGAACCGGTACCCATTACCGCGTATTGATGATTTATTAGATCAGTTGAGGGGTGCCTGCGTATTTTCAAAGATTGATCTCCGGTCCGGATATCACCAGATTCGGATTAAACCGGAGGATGTACCTAAAACAGCTTTCCGATCCAGATATGGACATTCTGAATATCAAGTGATTCCTTTCGGGCTTACTAATGCCCCTGCGGTGTTCATGGATTATATGAACCGCATTTTCAAACCGTATTTGGACCAGTTTGTAATTGTTTTTATTGATGACATTTTGATCTATTCTAAGAGTAAGGAGGAGCACGTCGACCATTTGAGGACTGTGTTGCAGGTGTTGAAAGATAAGAAGTTATATGCTAAACCGTCTAAGTGTGAATTCTGGTTGTCTGAGGTGAAATTCTTGGGTCATGTTATTTCTGCAAGGGGTGTTGCAGTGGATCCAAGCAAGATTGAAGCGGTAAGTGACTGGGAACGACCTAAGACTGTGACTGAGATTAGAAGTTTTCTGGGGCTTGCTGGCTATTATCGCCGGTTTATACAGGGATTTTCTGCAATGGTTCTACCGTTGACCCGATTGACACGAAAGGATACTCCTTTTGTGTGGACCCAGGAATGTGAGGACTGTTTTCTACTACTTAAAGAGAAATTGACCACTGCTCCGGTGTTGACTTTACCTGATCCGGAGGGTGAGTTTGTGTTATATTGTGACGCTTCTAAGAAAGGTTTAGGGAGCGTGCTGATGCAGGAAGGAAAAGTGATTGCATATGCGTCTAGGAAAAGTGATTACCACAGTGTAATTTTCGAAAATTCAGGTTTTTCTAGACTAAAAGAAAGGGACTTAACTTGATGGGTAGAACTCCAAATGATACGTGGTTTGAAACCACGCGTAGATAACTTAAAGGACTACAACTTGGTAACTTGTGAGAGTAAGATGGTGAGTTTAAATGAATTGAATAAAAAGAAGGACTTATGACCTTAGAAAAATGTATGATTCCGCGTATTGCATTTACAATTATAGTGTTGTTTTAATTGATTACGGAAAAATGTATTGATGTAAGAAAAGGAATTTGTTAAAAGAAAAATTTGCCCGTAATTTAATTAACCCAATTACTGTGATTGTAACTGCGCTTAATATCATAAACAATGTTAACAATACCGGTGTACAACGGGCTGTTACAACGAGGGTCATCCATCCACCTGAGAGGTATGGGTTTGTGATTGAGAATTAGCAAACTATTGAGGAAGATGAACCAAGTAACTACGAGGAGGCAGTCAAGGATGTTGACTCCTTTAGATGGCTTGAAGCCATGGAATCTGAAATGGATTCGATGTATCAGAACAAGGTATGGACCTTGGTTCCTAAACCGCAAGGAATAGTTCCTATCGGTAATAAATGGGTCTTTAAAAGAAAGACTGATGCAGATGGCAACGTTCAGACCTACAAAGCTAGGTTGGTGGCGAAAGGGTATCGTCAAAGACAAGGAGTTGACTATGATGAAATTTTCTCACCAGTTTCCATGATCAAATCTATTAGGATCATGCTTGCAATAGCAGCATACCACGACTATGAAATTTGGCAAATGGATGTCAAGACCGCCTTCTTGAATGGGTTCTTGAAGGAGGAAGTGTACATGACACAACCTGAAGGCTTTGAAATCAAAGATCAGGAGCATATGGTATGCAAACTACAAAGGTCAATATATGGGCTAAAGCAAGCATCAAGGAGTTGGGATATACGTTTTGATGAAGTCGTTAAGAGTAACGGTTTTATCAAGAACGAGGATGAACCTTGTGTTTACAGGAAGGTTAGTGGGAGTAATGTCGTCTTCCTAGTGCTTTATGTAGATGACATATTGCTAATAGGAAATGACATCCCCACATTTAAAAATAATGAAAGAGTGGCTTTCAGAAAACTTCACCATGAAGGATTTGGGAAAGACGACCTTTATACATGGTATAAAGATCTATAGAGATAGATCCAAGAGGCTGCTGGGTTTATCTCAATCCATGTACGTTGACAAGATGCTAAAGAGGTTTAGCATGGAAGGGTTGAAAAGGGGTTTTCTTCCTGTCAGTCATGGGGTACACCTATCAAGGGCTATGTGTCCTAACTCACAGCCTGAGAAGGATCGCATGAGTGGAATTCCATACGCTTCGGCTATTGGATCCATCATGTATGCCATGATATGTACGAGACGAGATGTCTCATATGCTTTAAGCATTACGAGCAGATACCAGTCAGACCCTGGAGAGGGTCACTGGACGGCAGTCAAAACCATCCTTAAATACTTAAGAACTAAGGATGCATTTTTGGTCTATGGTGGGGTTAATGAGCTAACAGTGAAAGGGTTCACTGAAGCCAGCTTTCAAAGTGACAAAGATGACTGTAAGTCACAATCAGTGTTCGTATTCACCTTAAATGATGGGACAGTATATTGGAAGAGTTCCAAGCAGGATACTAAAGCAGATTTAATGACAGAAGCTGAATACACAGCTGCTTTAGAAGCGGCTTAGGAGGCCGTGTGGATCAAAGAAGTTCATTTCAGAACTAAGGGTGGTTCCAAGCGTGGATGTGCCCATACAATTGCTTTGCGACAACAATGGAGCCATTACGCAGTCAATGGAATCTAGGTCTCATCAAAGATCTAAACACGTGCTCCGCAGATGTCACTTGATTAGAGTAATCAATGATAGGATGGATGTAAAAATGGATTATATTCCCACAGTTAAAGCCTGGCCGATTCTCTGACAAAGGCTGTTTCTCAGAGAAAACATGATAGTGATTATGTGGCTTTAGGTATACAACTTAGGTCTGATTGGCTCTAGGCCAAGTGGGAGCTTGTTAGTATATGGGCGTCCTAGAGACAATCTTTTGGTTAAATAAAGGACACTAGATGTAGAACTTTGTTTGTCGCAAATAAATAAAAGCACAATTTATTCAGTTTCATATTCTGTATCGATATTATCGTTAATATTATATGAACGAACTGGATAAACCCCTTGGAATAGATCAGGTATCTCTTGAGTATCTGTGATGAGATCACGATAATGAGGATTCAAGGATATCGCATGTCTATTCCTAATTATATGTTCCTAGTCTAGAGACACTGAGTTTGGGGATCAGTGATCTCAGGTAAGACTAGTACGACATATCTACTTGTATATGGATAAAGGTAAAGACCTCATGAGCTGCAGATATGGAGATATCTTAGCTAAAGTCGTGGGTGGACCTATAAGAGTATAGCTCGCACTGAACAGACCCAAAAAGAGACTCTATGAGGAAATCTCACAGATAGTGTCATTAGAGTAATCTCTTTATGTTTGGGTATGTCTTTCCTTAGACCAGAAGTTATTACCTAGACTGTGTTCTTGAAGGCATGTTTTGATTGTATGCCTCGTCTGCCTGAAACATGGAGACTCATAGGTATACTGTTGGGCGTGTCCTTAAAGGGCACATGGCTAGGGTAATAAGCTGGAGGAATTCGTCAAATCTCTGTGAGAGATTAAGTTATATGTAAACCGGAGAAATCAGGATGACATTTACAAGGACTCGGGAATCTATGCATAATAAAAGAGATCATGAGATGATCTGCCTTTAGAGTCAGTAAATTGAAGATTCCTTATTTCGAATAAAGCTTACCCTAAACCGCAGGGGTTGATACATTTCCTTACCCTAGGTTAATGGGATGATAACCGAGACGAAGGGAAATACATACGGTAACCAAATATGTGCAATAGGATGATCAAGTCATTAATCTGACTAGTTCTGGGGCAACAAAGCATTGCTAGTGCTCTGTGTTGTCATTAATTGGGTTGTGGGCTTGTTGGGCCCAAGCCCAGTTATGTCAGAAGCTAAGTTGGACCTAATGGGTCACACACTAACACCTTGTAGTCATGATGGACTAGCTTTAAAGGTATTGGGCCTAATAATGGTTGTTAGCCCAAGAAGCTGTTTGGAAGCCCACCTAAATGGGTGGATGGTGCATGGAGCTTAGTAATGGGCTTGGATAGTCCAAGCCATTACTAATTAATTTAATTAGTTAAATTAATAATCAAACATTTGAATTTTGAATTTTGAATTTGAAATTTGAAATTTGAAATTTGAATTTGGAATTTGAATTTTGAAATTTGAATTTGGAATTTGAAATTTGAATTTTGAATTTTGAATTTTGAATTTGAATTTTGAAATTCGAATTTTGAATTTGAAATTTGAAATTTTGAATTTGAATGTTTGAACATTTGAATTCAAGTGTTTGATTTCGAATTTGAATTGGCTATGAAAAGTTGTTTCATAACAAAAGGATAAGATGAGATCTTTTGGAATATTCCCTGCAATAAGAAAAAGATATTTGATCTTATCCAATGATGAAGTGGTGTGCAAATTTGAATTCAAAGTGAGTGTCATTTGGTCATCTAAATGTACTACTATTCTGATTTGGTTGGTTAAGAGAATCAGTGAGTTAGTTGATTCAAAATTTGAATGCAACTACTCAATGTATCTGGACTCAAAATAGGACAAAAGGGGGCGCATAATATGGTTGTTCATATGATGATAATTAGGTCAGAATCTTGAAAGGATAATGACCTAATCTTATAAGGATTCAAATGCAAGGTGGTTATCAATTTTGAATTGCAAACAAATCCTTGATTCCCTCCAACCATGAGCATATTTGGTGGGATTTTCAAGTAAGAAAATCTTATCATTTCATCCTACTAATTAACCTACATTGTGCGCACAAAGGGTCCAATTATTCACCTTAGGGTTTTTCACAAAACCTAGCCTACACTCCTTCATCTCATGCACCATTCTGTAGGGTAGTTCACTACACCTTTCCAAACTGAATACCTAGCCTGTCAATCTTCACCACTTGTGCGCATAGCAAGCCTCATTGTGGTGATCATCTGGTGGCTTTCAAGAAGGCGTTCTTGCATCATAGACGAACGGTGGTGTGGATCACCATTAGAGGGTTTGAACCCTTCAAGCCTGACAATTGATCTCCCTGACTGATCAGGCCAAAAACAAGGTAACATCATGCTGTCTTAAAGCATGAACCCATGTGTGTATGTATGTTTCCGCAGTAAATTTTTTTTTTTACACCTTACATGTATCGGCCTTCAAAGGCCATATAACTTTCAGGTAAAAGTTGACAGGGCCAATATTCTTTCTTTTTTGGTGTAATCTAATGATATAATCCCTATTAATATTGGCATAAGTCATAATAAATGGCAAATGTGCTTTCTCTTCAAGTTGGTATTTAAGACAAAAACCACCAACTCACATGTCAGATCAAACTCCAAAATGAACTACTAAAAAACTTTCAAGCTGGTCTCTGACTCTCTGTCACTCATTATCCAGTACATTATCTCCATGAATGCATTTTTCTTTACTCCTTTGAAGAAAAAAAAATAGACTTTAGATATCGCCTCCATCCATACAATAATTACTACCATAGCCCAAAATACTTATGCCAGAACAAAGGACAAAACCAACACCATAAGATTTCATCAATGAAAGCTGTTAAAGATTGGTATTATTGATTGATAAATTCATAAAAAACTCATTCTTGAACCAAGAAAAATGCCTCGCCATAACCATTAATCAAGGACAGATTTTTCCTCAAGCACCATAAGATTCTCATTATTGCAATCCCCCTTTATAATTGATCTAGCCTCCTAGTAAAATTAACCATCAGCTTTCAACAAAAGAAAAGCTCTCATCGCAAATGCAAAGCAGCAAGCACAATCCAATATGAATATCACAAGGATCAGGAACAAACCTTTCGAACAACAAGCTTGTACTTTTTGGCCACTAGATTGGACAACCCTGCAGCACAACGCAGCTTTGCAACTGTTATCTGGTCAAGAGCCTCCCGTGTCAGTTCTGCCTTGCCAACATAGCTTGTAACATGAGGAAACTGACCCATCTCGATGCTGACAAGAATTGCATTCATACACATATGAATAATGTGCTTTAATGTGGTGCAATGATCCCGAGTATGAGCAAAACTCTTAAAAGCATCCCCCAATTGACCATGAGCATAATAAAAGTCCCCAAAATCATTCTATCCCATTCTTATGCTTTCTTTAATCAAATTGGTCTGCAAAATTGAAAACAAATTTGAAGGAATACATAGACAAAAGCAGCAAAAGTGATTTAATTAAGGTCACACTATTATCATATACAATACACAGTTTCTAAACTACCCATCTAGTTCCTCTACCATGGCAGAAATTTTTTTTAAAAAAAAAAAAAAAAATAAAAATAAAAATAATGTAAAAAAAGTTGCTATATGTATCTCTAGCACACTCAAATCAAACCTCCAATATCAAAAGCAACAAAATCCAAAATAAATATAATTAAAATGCACGAACCTCGGAAAACAACTGCTATATCATACTCTTGAATCCTCTGATGCTAAGACACCTCTAACTCCAAACCTCAAGTTATGGGTTTGATTCCGAGAAGAATGATTTCTAGGTGGTGCGTATTTATTACAGTGGTAACGTTCCTGAGGTGGAATTGTATTCCCTCAACGATGGTGCTTGGAGGGTCATTAATGCTTCATTGGTGGAACCAAACATCAATCTCAACCCAGAATTATATTCTTACCAGCGTTGGCATTGTGGCCAACAATTATTTTTTCAGGAGAGTATGCACTGGCTTACCTGCGAGTCAATACAAAATCTTGACCGTTGGGATCAAATATCATATAGTTATCACATAATGATGTTCAATTTGGTGGAGGAGAAGTTAAGCAAGATGGAGCTTCCAGAAGTGTTGGCTGAGTCCCCCACTACCTTGTTTGACATTAATGTGATCGATGGTTGTCTCTCGGCTATACAGTACCATGGATATCGTACATATACTAGTTGTGATATATGGATGAAGAGAGAGTCATGGAGTAAGATTCACACTGTTTATTCATCAAAGGGAATGATTGGACAGGTATTGGGACAGAACATGAGCTCTGAAGTTTTAGTGCTTCAACATCGTCTGTATAGAGACATAATGTCCTTGCATTCATATGATCTCAAGAGCCAAGAGATGAGATATCTTGGGGTCAAAAGTAAATTCATGCGTTTATATGTTTCTGACTTCACATACAGCTTGATTTTTCTTGACAAGAAAAGCAATGCCGATGATTCGTGCATTTTAATATATATATATATATATGCTTTGTTTAATTTATTGTGGTTTTGTATTCATTTAGCTGACTAAGACTGTAATTTACTGTTGTTTATATGTGCAGTGCGGGACCCAGATGGTGAATCATCCCAAAAGAGGGCGAAGGCCGAGGATGAAGATGAAAAGGCATAAATTGATAGGTGGTGGATATAATAGGGGCTGAGTAAGTTCTATGGGGACCAAAAACCAACATTAAATCTTTGATTACGTTTTATTCTTTCTGTTTTCATAGTCTAATTTTACTTTAGCTTCATACTTCTCTGAATTTACAAGTGTACAGTTTCTAGATTGACTCTGTTTATCTTTATGTTTTTGGTTTTCTCTTTGTCATTCGTATGCTTTTCTTATTTTACAACAAGCTAGTTAGTCGTTACATTATAAAAAGACTTCTGGTTTTAGTAAATTGAACATGTTCTTTCTTTGCTTTAAGATAATTTAATAGTTGTTCCAAATAGATATCTTTCTTTCATTTCAATTTGATTCTGTACCTTCTATTGGCTTTTCAAAGAGTGTTATTATGCTAACATGACTACTCCTACGAGCTTGAGAATGATGTAATACCATACCAACCCATGCAAAAATATAAAAATCGCTATATATATATATATATATATATATATATATATATATATATATATATATATATATAAGGAGCCCCTTATGTTTCAATTCTGTCTGCATGGCAGAATGTCTTGCCTTTAGTTCTAACATATCTTTGATTAGCTCATGGATATAAAATTAACTTTTAAGTGAAATCCTTTCAACAAGAAAACTATATAAACAAAATCATACAAGCAAGCAATTTTCCTGAATAAAACAAATTCACCACTACAGAATACATGTCAAGGTCAGCATGGGAAGGCGTATCATATAAAGCTTTGTATCCTAAATAGGATCAGATAGAACCAATCAAGGATTTTAAAGGCAATAGGATATAAGTGTTTCTACAATCACATCCCAATATCTTTCGAAAAGTGTTACGACAAACATTCAGGTTCCGATAAAAATATTGGCTCAGACTAATGTGTTGTAAGACTGCAATTAAGCTAAAAACCTATGAGTTCATTTCCTCAGAATGGCTATTAATCATTTTCTGTTTTCTCTTAGATTATTTATTCATTTAAATTGCATCTTACAGCTATAACCAATGGGGAAAAATACCATTTTAGTAAAATTCTTGGACATCAACATTGAACCAGTTCAGACAACATCAAATAAATCATAATGCTTTTCAGATTCCAGCATTGGAAAGACCTCACGTATGCATACGCCATGAATAATTCAACCAACTTTTCCAATAAGTAGAACGAAAAATAATTGCTTACCAAAAAAAAAAAATGAAAAATTATTATTCATTGTTCTTACGGAAGATACATCACACCATCATGCGACCAGAAATTAAAAAATCAACAGGGATAGTGTGCAACATTAAGCACTGAGTTGCACTAAT
>JAVKPL010004586.1:0-21927 GCA_032173675.1 Gastrolobium villosum
ATATGGTGTGGCTATTCTGTGTCTTACCCCATACTTAACTAACAAACTCTTAAAATGTTTGTTACAAAAGTGAGTACCCCCATCACTGATAATAGCTCGAGGTACTCCAAACCTTGTAAAAGTATTTTTCCTCAGAAAATTCACAACCACCTTAGCATCATTAGTGGGAAGAGTAGCAGCTTCTACCCATTTAGAAACATAATCCACAGCAACAAGGATATACTGGTTGGAATAAGATGATGGAAATGGACCCATAAAGTTAATGCCCCAAACATGAAATAGTTCTACCTCTAGAATATTATTCAGAGGCATCTCATTCTTGCGTGAGATATTTCCTGTCCTCTGACACTTATCACATTTTTCCACACAATCCTTTGCATCCCTAAAAAGTGCCAGCCAGTAGTAACCGCTTTGCAAGACCTTCTGCGCGGTTCTATTACCCCAAAAATGGCCTCCATAGTTAGAAGAATGGCAATGCCAAATGGCCTACTTCAAACTCCGGAACACATCTGCGAGGATCCCATCAGCACATTGGAAATATAGATGTGGCAATTCTCTTACAATTTTGTAGTTGGCAAAATCTGCGAACCATGGAGGAACAAAGACTGCCATCACCTTCTCATCAGGAAAATAGTCATTGATTTCTTTTTCTGAACTATCTTGTAGTTCTTTTGCCTGAATTCTGGATAGATGATCAGCAACTTTGTTTTCTACTCCAATTTTGTCCCGGATCTCCAAATCAAACTCTTGAAAGAGTAGCATCCACCTCAACAGTCGTGGTTTAGCGTCCTGCTTAGTCGTCAAAAACTTAATAGCAGAATGGTCAGTGAAAACAATGATTTTAGATCCTAACAAGTAAGGTCTAAATTTGTCTAGTGCATAAACCACTGCTAACATTTCTTTCTCAGTTGTTGCATAATTAACCTGAGCATCATTCAAAACTTTTCTAGCATAGTAAATGACATGTAATAATTTTTCCTTACGCTGACCAAGGACTGCACCAATTACATAAGCACTGGCGTCACACATGAGTTCAAATGGAAGGTTCCAATCGGGAGCTGTAAGCACAGGAGTTGTAGTAAGATTTTCCTTTAACAAATGGAATGCCTTCGAACATGCATCATCAAACACAAATTCGGAGTCTTTCACCAAGAGTTGGCTCAATGGTTTAGCAATCTTGGAGAAATCCTTGATGAACCGCCTGTAAAAACCTGCATGTCCTAGGAAACTCCTAACAGCACTTACATTTACAGGAATGGGAAGTTGTTCAATTAACATTAATTTTGCTTTATCAACTTCAATCCCTGCATTAGAGATTTTGTGTCCCAGCACTATACCTTCAGTTACCATAAAATGGCACTTTTCCCAATTCAGAACCAGATTAGTCTCATTACAGCTTTTCAAAACTTTAGATAAATTGTTCAAACAAGAATCAAAATTAGAACCAAAAACAGAGAAGTCATCCATAAATACCTCTAAACCTTTCTCCACCATATCAGAAAAAATAGACAGCATACACCTTTGGAATGTGGCAGGTGCATTGCAGAGGCCGAACGACATTCTTCTGTATGCAAAGACTCCAAATGGGCAAGTAAAAGCTGTCTTTTCCTGGTCTTCAGGGGCTACATGTATTTGGTTGTAGCCTGAATAACCATCCAAGAAGCAATAATAAGAGTGGCCCGCCAGTCTTTCCAGCATTTGATCAATAAAAGGTAGTGGGAAATGATCTTTCCGCGTAGCTGTGTTCAATCTCCTGTAATCGACACACATTCTCCAACCTGTGATAGTTCTAGTTGGAATCAACTCTTGCTTTGCATTGGTAACTACTGTCACACCACCTTTCTTTGGCACTGTTTGAACAGGACTTACCCACGCAGCATCAGAAATTGGGTAAATCATTCCTGCATCAAGAAGCTTTACAACCTCTTTTCTTACCACCTCCTTCATTGTAGGGTTCAATCTTCTTTGTGGTTGTCTCACGGGTTTGATATCATCTTCCATGAGAATCTTATGTGTACAAAAAGAAGGATTTATGCCCTTCAAATCAGTAATAGACCATCCTATTGCGGTCTTGTGAGCTTTTAAAACTTTAACCAGCTCCTTTTCTTGACCTTCAGAGAGGTCTTTGTTGATGATTACCGGATAAGTATCACCATCTCCCAAGAACACACACTTTAAAGTGTCTGGTAATGGTTTCAACTCAACCTTAGGGTCACCAACCTCTACATCTTCAGCTTTTTCTTCCAGTACTTCCACAGTAATTCCTTCTTTTTCAAAAGGTATATGATCACGAGCTTTCAACTCATAATCAATCTCTTGAGGCCGCTCTTTCTTGTGTTGAATTGTTTCATGAAAAGAATCAACCTGGAAACAATCATTATTCTCTGCAGGTCTTTTCATAGCTTCTGAAACATTGTAGATAATCTCCTCATCATTCATTCTTAGTTTAATCATCCCTTGTTCAACATCAATTAAGGCTCGGGCTGTAGCCAAAAAGGGTCTTCCTAATAGCATGGGTTTCTCACTTCCTTCTCCCATATCTAACACCACAAAGTCTGCAGGAAAGATGAACTTATCAACCTTGACAAGGATATCTTCTATAATACCATTAGGTTTCCTCACGGACCTATCAGCCAATTGGAGAGATACCTCGGTAGGCTTCAATTCCTCAATCCCCAAAGATTTGTATACTGAAAAGGGCATCAGATTAATGCTAGCCCCAAGATCACATAAAGCTTTCCCAATGCCAATATCACCAATAGCAATAGGGATATTAAAACTCCCTGGATCACTAAGCTTATATGGGATTTTCTGCTGGATAAAAACACTACACTCCTCAGTGAGTGTTACAGTTTGGCATTCCTACAGCTTTTGTTTCCTGGATAAAAGATCTTTCATAAATTTTGCATAACCCGACATATTTGCTAGGGCTTCAGCAAAAGGAATATTGATATGTAGCTTCTTGAAAATGTCCAAGAATCTATCATAATGTTTGTTATAGGCTCCCTTCTTGAATCTTTCTGGATAGGGTGCCTTAGAAATCACATATTCGTGGCTTAACTCATGCTTTTTCTTTGCCACAACTGGTTGTTCTTCAACCTGCTCTTGTTCAATCACAACTTCTTTTTCTTTTTCTTGTACAATTACCTCAATCTCTGGTTCAATTGCTTCCTTATTCTGTTCTTTTTTCCCCTTTGTTGTATCTTCCAAATTTACCGGTGGTTTTGTTGGAACTGTCAATGTCTTACCACTTCTTGTCGTGATAGCCATACAATCATCCTTTGGATTGATAACTGTATTGCTTGGAAAGGTACCTGGAATTCTTTCTGAAAACTTCTTGGCTAGCTGGCCTATATGATTCTCCAGGTTTTTGATGGAAGCATTTGTGTTTTTATTGTTGGCTCTAGTTTCCTCCATGAAAGCATTGGTATGTTGAGCCATCTCATTAGAAGCCTTAGCCATTTGAGCAAAAGCTTTTTCCCACTCAGCTGGCTCCTTTTGCCGATTCTGTGAAGATTGAGCATAATTATTGTTAGATTTAAAATCCATACTTGATCCTTGAGTCCTCCGCTGAAAATTGTTGTTACCACCAGGAAAATTCTGATTTCGCTGGAAGTTTTGTTGTTGTTGTGGAGGACGCTGATCGTACCAGATCCCATTCACCTGTAATTGTTGAAGTGAATCTTCGGATGATGGATTCGGACACTCACTAGATTCATGACTTTCTTGGCATTGGTC
The DNA here is from genome assembly GCA_032173675.1 of Gastrolobium villosum. Classification (NCBI taxonomy): domain Eukaryota; kingdom Viridiplantae; phylum Streptophyta; class Magnoliopsida; order Fabales; family Fabaceae; genus Gastrolobium; species Gastrolobium villosum. Next base: position 3,739 of record JAVKPL010004586.1, read on the forward strand.
ACAAACCAGAGGAGTTGTTTGAACCTTTGACACTTGAAACTTGTCAAATTTCTCACTTAAACTGTCAAACTTTTTAGATAATGATATTACATCGTTATCTGCTGGTTTTGTTGCTGCTCTTTGTGTGGGAGCTAGTACACTTTCATTTTCATTTCTTGCAAGCTTTTTGATCAAATCAATAGCCTGCTCAGATGTACTTTCCCGAATAGAACCTCCAGCGGCACTATTTATTATCATCCTTGTTTCAAGAGTGATTCCATTGAAGAATATCACCACTTTTCTGTCATCATCTCCTTCATAATGTGCACATTTCCTGTTAAGTTCATGGAATCTGTTCCATGTCGCACAGAGTGATTCTCCTTCCAGCTGGCGAAAGTTTGTGATTTCATTCACCAGCTGATTATATTTTTCCATGGAGAAGAAATGATCAAAGAATTTGCTGGACAAATCTTCCCATGTAAGGATGTTGTTTGCTGGCTGTCGTTCAATCCACCTCAATGCTTTTCCCTTCACAGCAAAGGGAACAACCGGAGCCTGATAGCATCTGTAGATACTCCATTGTGCTTAGTTGTATCACAGACCATTAGGAATCGGTCTATGAACTCATGAGGATCTTCATCATCAGCACTAGAAAATTGAACCCTTTCCACCAAAGAAATCAATGATGGCTTGAGTTCAAAGTTGTTGGCCTCCACATTTGGCCTTACTATGCTTGAATTGGCCCTGTTGAATACTGGAGTCAGAATTGTATTCAACAGTCTTGGAGGTTGATTGTTAGCATTTCCTCCTCGTCCATGACCAGCATTGTTGTTTTCTGCCATCTCTTGAATTGGTTGTAAAGGTATGTGCTTAGAATCTTCCCAAATGATATGTCTAGCAGCCTTCCTTAGTTGCTTTTCTGTCCTTACAATTTCAGAATCAATTACAAAGTCCTTAAGCGGAAGTCTGCCTCGCATAAAACTCAGAGAAAATTATTAGTAGCACCTGAACAACACAAAACAAGATAAAAAAAATAAGAATAGAAATCTAATCTCAAGAATCTACGATTATTTGTAATATTGAAAACTCAATCCCCGACAACGGCGCCAAAAACTTGTTGCGTAATCGGCAAGTGTACCGATCGTTCCAAGTAATAAAAATGATAAATAAGATCGTCTCCACAGGGATTGGAAAACAATTACTACGATAACCAGTCCTCTTGAGTTAGATGAATCGATTTGTGTTTCCACAATATGGTAACTAATTGAAATGTAAAGACTTGTTTTTAGGTTTTTACGAAAAAGACTTAAAATAAGTAAATGAAGGAAATGTTTTTGCAGAAGAAGTGATGAAGAATACTGTAGCCAGGGTACATTCACCAATTGTTCCCAATTTTACTTTGGATTGATTTACAATACTTATCGAAATTAACAACTCAGACAAATTATCATCTTTTTAGAAATAATTAGTTAGATCCCAATCCCTTGGTGATCTAACCCTTTACTTCAGTTGGAACCCTAATCCCTTAGTAATCTCGCCTGAAAATAAGCATTATGTAGATAAATCCCACGACTGCAATCCATACAAGTCTATTCCTAGAACATGCATGAAGCGTCATCTTTATCTCCTTTCAGGATCAGTATTCCAATATTCCTATTGCGAACCCTAATCCCCAGAATATCATCCCCTATTAGGTTGATCAGATCTAACAGAAATAATATCAATACGCGCAAGATAAAGATGAAATATAGTAAAATCAACACATATAATGATTCAATCTTGTAACAATTGTTCACAAAGGGATCATGGCCCTGACTACAGAAAATAGATCTAGCCAATCAACATCATGATCACTGATCTGATTTTAACATGAACTGAAAAATAAAAATAGATGAAGATTACAAGAACGGGACGACGAACGCGAAGAACGCCTTCCTTCTCCAGCCGGATCTGCCTCTTTCTAGGTCTTGTGGTGTGTGTCTTTCTTCAAAGGTTGAGTCTCTTTTTATAAGAGACTTTGACCTAATTTGCAAAATTTGAATCTTCATATTTTCGCGCCTCCCACGCTGACAGCGCCACTCCCGCGCTGTGACTGTGGGAGATTCTGTCTGTTTTTGCCCACCCGCGCTGATGGCGCGGATCTCGCGCTCTCAGCGCGGGATCTTCTGCCAATTTTCTTCTCCCCACGCTCTGAGCGCCATTCCCGCGCTGTGAGCGTGGGATTTTAGGTCTTCTCTGCCCTTTTTGCCTTCTTTTATGCATATTTCCTGATATTCAGACTTTGGATGCTTTTAATCAGTTTTTCTGCCTTTCTTGCATTGATTGAGTCACTTTCTTCTTTTTTTCGTCTTGTAATTTCTTATATGCTGATCGCATATCAGCTGACTTTGGAGCTGTTGAGTGAGCTACAAGAGCCATTGTTGCTCTGTTTTAAGCTTTGGTAAGTGCATCAACCTTTGAACTTGTGTTTAGATGCTTAAAAATGGAACCTTGGTGCATGTATTTAACTAAGTTGATAACTTAAGGGTGGGGTAGGTTAAACACACCTAGAAATGCATGTTTAAGTGACTATAATCGGTTAAAAGTTGAACCTTTGGACTGGATATTCATGAAATGCAGAAACTGCATTCTGTCGTGAGATATCCGGATATTTGTCGAACAGATATCCGGATATCCATATCCGGATATGGTATCCGGATATTGGTATCCGGATGTGGGATCTGGGTATCCGGATATGATATATCCGGATATGGTCAGTATGATATCCGGATATGGCATATCCGGATATGTCCCCTGTATATCCGGATATTCTGGGATTTCGCAGGACAGTAGCTGTGCTGTGTGAACAGTAGGCTATTGGGGGTTTGTGGACCCTAGATTAAGGAAGTTGAACTTATGTAATTAATGAACTAAGTCAGAATCACATGATTAAGGGCTTATGGCTTTGTTGGAAGCCTTAAGACGTAAAACGTAAAAGAAAGGCGTAGTCTTTAAGTGGTATGCTTGTGTTGCATAATTAATGATATATTATTGGTCCAAATCAGATTGTGATACTGCTGTGTTTGGACTTGTGAGAGGTTGGACTTTTGGCTTGGATAGCTAGCTTGCAAGGTAAGCTTTCGTGTCCTCAGTTTAGCCATTTTGTGGTTCCACCATGTCCTATGGGGATGTGGTTTATGCATGCTGTGTTACATGCTTTGATGTTTTGGAAATGCTGTTGAACTATTATATGCAATGTGCTTTTATGATATGCATGTGGTGTCCACCTATACGGTAAGCCTGAGTATGTAGCACATACAAGATGGTGAGGCTGTGGGTGAGGTGCAAGCGGTGTTCCTTGTACTTATGTGGGTATAGACGTATTCCTGCATTTCTCTGGCTAGTAGATTTTATAAACACACATGGCATGATTATCTGCTGCATTGCATAGTTTTGGAACTTATATTGTAAATACTGTTTTTGAACTTATATTACACATGTAAGTGAGCTTGGGGTGGAAGATCCTTGAGGACCCCTTGCCTTACTGAGATTTCTTGTTTAGAGATCTCACCCCACGTTTGGGGACGCTTGTTTCAGGTTCAGGTAATGTTGAGGGCTCAGGTGGCAGGAGGCCAGAGCTGAGTTAGACTTTTCTGTATTTTGCTGACATGATGGATGCTGATTATTTGACTGCTGTCTATGTTTTCTGTTATGATTATGTTGAGACTGTTGTTGGGCATTGTTGCCTTATTTGGTGAGCATGGGGTTTGTCCATGCCACATGGATTGGTTATTGTCTTTTATTTGATGTTGTAATTAAAGTACCAGGATTTTAACCCAGGCTATGTGTGTTGTAGTCCTGTGGCTTTAGATACTCACATTATATCTATATATGAGGTATCTCAGTTAGTTGTCTTGCAATTTACATACAGGCAGTATTTTATGAAATTGATTTAAGTAATCAAGTTGGCTAAAGTTAATGACGTCATAATTGAATTAAAGAAAAAGCTATTCCGCATTTTATTAAGCATGGCTTAATACGATAGTATGTTAACAATCCTGGTTAACACGAGCTGTTACATTAGGCGTGATAAAATTATGAGTGCTTCCTCCGTTGATTAAAACCTGAATGTTTTTGCCAAAGGTCGTTCCCGTTAAACGAAAAGATCGTGGTGAATAGTGGCCAAATAATGCGTTCAAACTGATCTCGGAAAAGGAATTAGAAATATTATCTGTAATTGGAGATTCTGTATGTTCCTCGGCGTCGGGCGGAGGTGGATCAACTTTTGTGCCGTCAAAATATAGCAAGATGGCTTTCCCTTTGCATCTGTGTCCAAACACGTATTTTTCATCACAACTGTAACAAAGCCTTTTTTCTCGTTTACGTTGTATTTCTTCTGGTGAGAGCCGCTTAATAGGAAGTGATGATGTTGTGGATGGATATTTGGTGGTGTTTGATTGACTGGCTGATGTATTTTATGTGAATGGTGGATGTGGTGTCCACTGTTGTGGAGTTTTTTTACCCTTTATCTGTGTGCTGATCTTCATATTTTTTTGCCAGTGAGAATGCAGCATGGACATCATAAGGTCGTTGAATTAGTACTTGTCTCCGAATGTGCGGTTTTAGACCAGCCACAAATAGTGCTCTTTTTAGTGTAGGAGAAAGGCCCGGTACTCTGCTGGCTATTACTTCAAAACTAGCTTGGAACTCGCTAACTGTGGTTTGTTGTTGAAGGTTGGCAAGACAAACTGCCGGATCTTCAAACTCCGATGGCCCAAATCGCCTTTGCGCCGCCACTATGAATGCTGGCCAATTGGGAACTAATCCGTCATTAAAAAGTCCTTGGAACCAAGAATTTGCTGGTTTGTCAAGGTTGAAAGATGCAATTAGCACACGTTCCGCCTCGGGTATTTGATAGAATTCAAAATATTGATTAGCATGAAAAATCCAATCAGTTGGATCGCCGTATGCAAACCTCGGAAAAGTGATTTTCGTTGGTTGTGTGCAATTAAAGCCTGGGTTGGCCTGAGTTTTGTAGGGACCTGAGCCGAGAACCTCAGATCCGTTTGACTGATTTTCGAGAAGTCGATTGATGTCCTGCCCGAGTATCACAAATTGTTGATTTTGCTGTGTTTGCGATTTCAACAATTGTGCTTGCGAGTCCTGTAATGCCAATTGTTGTTGTTCACGTACTAATTCTGCTGCCTGAAGTTGTTGTTCCAGCGTTTCCATGCGCTGATTCATGTCGCGCATGCGTGTGTTCTCCGCCATATGGGAGGGAGATCAGATGAAAGCACCAATGAAGAGGGACTTTATTTAAAGGAGGAGTGAAGAAATATAGATGAGAGAATTTTAAGAAGAAGAATTGAGATCAAAACATTTCATGTCGTTTATTGATCTTTTCCAGGTTTTTATAGCAAAACAAATAACAACCTAATGGCTTTAATGATTGCCAGCTAATCATTAATTGAAGATAAGGATAACGACAAATTGAAGATAAGGATAAATTAAAGATTAATCCTATCATAACTCACTAACAGACTAATAATTGCATGAAATTATTAAATAAAAAGTAACATAATCCTAGCTAATAAAACATTAAACATAATATTTGAGATGGGCCGGTGGCTTGGTCATTCGTTTGGGCCTCCCATTAACTGGGTCTGCTACAGTCTCCAAACTTGAGTTCCTTCAGTAGCTGTTTTAACCAGATGAGTTCACATGTAGCTGTGGCCATGTTGCGATATTCTGCTTCAACACTTGATCTAGCAACTACACTTTGCTTCTTACTTCTCCAGGAAATCAAGTTATCTCCAACGAATACACAATACCCAGAAGTGGATCTTCTATCAATAGGAGAACCTGCCCAATCAGCATCCGAGTATCCTACAACTATGATATGACCTTTGTTTTCATAGAGAAGACCTTTGCCAGGAGCAGTCTTGATGTACTCGAGGATACAAATTACTGCATTCCAGTGATCTTCACAGGGAGAATTCAAGAACTGACTTCAAAGGAAATGCCTGGTCGAGTAACTGTGAGATAGTTCAGTTTCCCAACCAATCTTCTATACCTTTCTGGATCAGAAAATAGCTCCCCCTGATTTGGTAAAAGCTTGACATTTGGATCCATAGGAGTATTGACGGGCTTAGCATTCAACAGAGCTGTATCCTCAAGAATATCCATAGCATATTTTCTCTGTGATAGTACAATGCCATCTTTGGATTGGGCCACTTCAATCCCTAAGAAATATTGGAGTCTTCAAAGGTCCTTTGTTTGAAAATGATGGCACAAATGTTGTTTTATCTGAGTTATGCCATGATTATCATTACCTGTAATGACGATATCATCAACATATACTACTAAATAAATAGAACCTGAATTAGTGTTTATAAAAGACTGAGTGATCAGCCTCACTTCGAGTCATGCCAAACTGCTGTACAACAGTGCTAAATGACGTGAATCGGCAAGTGTACCGAATCGCGCAAGTAATAAAATGATAAGTAAAGTTCGTATCCACAGAGAGTGTGTCTAAATCAATTAAACTATTCTTTTTAAGATTAAATATTCCAAGAGGTTTTTGACACGAATGTCAGGATTGTGTGGGAATTTGATTTGTAAAATAAAAGACGTGTTTTTGTTCTTTTCGAATATTTAAGAATCCAACAAAACAAGGGTTTGAAATTTATGAGAAAAACGCTGTAGTTAGAGAACACTCACCGATGATCCCCACCTTTTACTCTGGATTAAGTTAAATATTAATATATATATCGTGAAATTAGATAATTATCAGATAAAAGTATCAGTAGTTAATTCTCAATCCCTTGAAGAATTAACCCTTTAATCTCATATAGAACCCTAATTCCTTGAGGTGCCCTATATGAGATCAAGCATAAAGATCGATAATTAAAACATCTACAATATGAATCATGTCTATCCCTAGATCATGTTCATACCGTCGTTCTATTCCCTTTCTGGATTAAAGACCGCAGATCCCTCTTGTTGGCCCTAATCCTCAGATTTATTATCAATTACTAGATTGATCGGATCTAATAACAATAATAACAATACGATCAGAATAGAACGAAATTCAAAAGATAAATATATCAATAAAAACTCAATCCATTGTATCAGGGGTTCACAAGGGTTCGTGACCCTAACCACAACAAAGAGGTTCTAGCCAACCATTATCATGGCTAAAATCCAATATTCAAATAAAAACATCCAAATACAAGAACTACAGAAAGGTAGAAGAAGAGATTCCTCTCCCAATCTCCAGAGCTTCCGCCTCCGAATGACCTAGGATTTGTCCAGAATGAAAATGTGTCTTTTAGGGTTGCCTTGTGCCCTTTTTATGCACCTCAGAATTCTCCTTTCCTCGCAACTGACAGCTGTCCATCTCAACCCTACGCTTGGAGCGCAGGATCCACGCTCCAAGCGTGGAGCTTCTGCCTCTTTTCTCCTTGTCTACGCTTCAAGCGTAGGGTTCTACGCTTGAAGCGTAGACTCACTGTCTGGGGTCCTTTCCTACGCTTCAAGCGTTGAATTGAACGCTTGAAGCGTGGAGCTTCTGTCTGATTTTCTTCCTGCTCCTTTATTTGTCCTTTTTCTCCTATAAACATGAAGAATTTGAGTGAGAGAGTGTCTGACAATTTTTATTCAATAATTTCACCACATATACACCTTTATACACAGTTTTAGATCTGATTTCATGCTTTTTTGATCTATAAAAGTATATATGCTGGGAGCATATCAAACAATTCCCAGATTTAGACATTGCTGTCCTCAGCAATAAACTGATTCAAACTTAGAAAAATGTACAGCAGTATTTCAGCACAATATCATCCAAACAATTGAAGAAATTACTATGTCATGCCTGACTGAATTACTGCAAGAATTTTTAACTATGCCCTTACTTCTCTGAAAAATAATGAATGTAGTCTGAACATCCCTCACCAAGACAAAATATATCACTCCCACTCTGGTGTTTTTAGGGTATCAGACATACACAACCATCACAGCCGTAACACTGCCATAGGCTTGATCATATTCTCAAGATCCTTAAAATTGAAGGATTCAAACGCATGCATTAACTGATCAAAAGGACTTTCAATGGTTTTACTTTGGCCTGGCTAAAGGTAGGAATTTATATGGAAAGTGGCTTCAAACACTATGAGATTGAAAAACTGAAGACAACATAATTTATATAATTTCAACTCATCAGTTTTGCTCCACTAACTTGCCCACAGAATTTCGGGAAGTCAATTCCTATGTTGACCACTTTTATTCACAATGCTTCACCCGCATTTTTCTTTTCCTTTTTCTGAATTTTTCTGTTTCTTCCTCTCTTTCTTTTCCAATTTTCTTTTTCCCTTTTCAATTTGCTTAGTGTAGTGGAGCTTACCTTAGACATTTTCTTTTCTCTTTGAGAAGAATCAGCAATTCAATCTCACTTAAGGTAAGTTAACATGGATATAGGCTAAGCAACATTCCGGTAAATTATCAATGAACAGGCTTGGCTCAAGGGGATAACAATGGAAAAATCATTTATATAGGTGAGCTATATGGCCAGGGCTATCAAGAACAAACTGCCTTATCATATCAGTTAAAATGCATGCCTTGTAGAGAAACAGACCAAGTTCTAGAGTGTTACCACAGTGAAGCCTCTCAGAAAAAAAAAATTACTGTATAGGCTCAAACCTCAAAGGCTATGATTTCAGACTAGATTCTCAAAAAGATATCAGGCATATCATGTATTCTAGCACACAATTCAGACAGACGAACAATCATAAAATCTACTCATGCCAAGTGATATCATGCCAAAATTTTCAAAACTTAATGTACTTCCTAAGATGAACTCAATCATTTGTTAGGAAAGCAACACCTAGATCTGAGATTATCAACAGGCATATTCCAAACAACAGGCATATTCCAAAAAATTTTGCTGAATTTTTAAAGTCACTATAACCAAGACAGATATTTAAAAATGAAAACGTAAATTGGTTCGAATATCTCCCCTGAAATGAAGTGTGGTTCCACAATTGCAGCTATAGTGCATGATCAGGTGGGCAAGGCTAACCACCATTCCCAGATTTTAGAAATTGCTGTCCCCAGCAATAACTAAGTATAATCAATTAAGAACAGCTGCGCAATTGAAACACACATCATTAACAATATTGTATCAGCAAAACAGTGAAAAATACCCTTAGATGTTCATATCCAAAAAGTAGCATTGACCCTAACAAAATCCTATTGGTCATTTAAAAACAAAATTAAAAATTAAAATTAACAAAGTCTGAGAGAAAAATAAAAAAAAAACATCCAGTGATCACTCCTCCATGGTGTACTGCTGGAAGGAACTAGGAGGATCTGCTGGATCAATCCCCATCTTCAGGCACATGGCCTTCATCATAGCATGCATTTCCAGTATGATGGGAGAGTCCTCATAGAGTGGCTGGCGAGCAGAGGATGATGCTGCAGATGTCTGGGGTGCTGGAGGTGCCTGAGGTACTGACGGATCCTGTGGGTCTGGAGGAGGTATAGGATTGCCTTGGCTGTTTAGAAGCCATGCTGCATGTTTCTCTGATTCCTTGTAATAACCTCCCAAAGCAGTCTTTGTCATAGGCTTTTCAGCCTTCACATCCAATGGCTCAGAAGCGGGAATTTCAACCCCAGCTCGAATACATAGATGAGAGATCAAGGAGCTGTGAGCCAACAGACTATTGTCCTTGCTTTGAGTGATCAGATGGACAATTCTGTCAGAGAGAATAGCAGCCATGTTCAGATTTCTGTCCCCCATCAGCACGTAGTATAAGACAGCCCTCTCGACATTGACATCACTTTTGTTTGTAGAGGGAATGACCGTAGCATTCACAAAAGTATGCCAACTGATAGCCTCACCAGTAAGGCAGAGTCTAGTGAATTTTTCGGGTACATTAGTGAGACCCTGTCTAAACTTCCATTCAGAGAATGGACTGGTTATCTTCTCCCGGATCTCATCAGCAATGAGAGGCATCTCTTCCCGATAATATCCTTCCGACGGCTGCATCATATTGAATAGTCGGACAAATTCACACTCAGCAGTAGGGTCGTATGATGTTTGCAGGAATGCTTCAATTGTCTCAGCATCAAAGGGTACTTCCTTCCCTCTCACCCAGCTCTTTCGGGTGGCATTGACAGTTGCCTTATCAGCATTGGCTAAGAATTCTCTGAGGATTCGCCCAGAACTGTCCTGTGGGAAGGTCACCAGTGTCCTCCATCGTCTCCTTTGGACAACTGAATAAATATCATCAAAAAGCAGGAGATTTCCCAAATCAAACCCCCTCTCTTTAATCACATTTTTATTCTGCAGCTTGGTTTCATAAAAGTCCTGCTTTTCAGCGGACAGAAACCTTCTGGAGTCAAAGTTTGTGCGGGGTCTTTTAGTAACAGATGACCCTTCTGTACCCTTTTTCATTCTTTTTTCCTGAAAATCAGAAAAGTTCCCAATACATGGTGGCATAATGAATATTATCAGTAAAAAGATTCAGTTCATCATTTTTTTTATGACAACATTCAGCCTAATTCCCAGATTTAATTTCAACCATCTATTCAAATCAACAGTCCCAACCCCTTTAATCATGCCAATCAACAGTTACATCAAAACATTACATGACTAACCCCCATCTATACAAAAATAGCAATGCATATTTGCAGCAAAAGTTAAACAGCATTTTACCAGCACTCAATCCCAATATGAACAAACACATACCACATGCAATCAATTTAAAATATCGAAATCATACCTCTCCTACACTTGCAACCATCATCAAGTAATGAAAGAAAAGAGATAATGGATGGTTACCTTGTCTCCAGCCATTTTGATCGAAACTTATGCAGAAAATTGGTCCCAAACCCAAGTAAAAGTCTTCCCAATGTCAATGAGAAATATGAATGTGGAGAAGATGAACAGTGGTGGGAGATGGTGGTGGTGCACGGTGGTGCACGGTGGTGGTGTGGAAGAATGGGGGAAGGAAAAGATGAAAGGGAAAGAAGAAGGAGTGTGTGTGGTGAGAGGGGAAGGTGGAAAGGGGAATGAGTGAGAGGGGAGATGGTGAGGGAAAAATGAGGAGGAAGAAGAAGGGTGAGGGGGAGAATGGTGAAGGTGTGTGCGGCGCTGGAAAGAATTAGGGTTCTGCACTTAAAAACCTGTTCTACGCTTGAAGCGTAGAGTTCTACGCTTCAAGCGTAGACATACTGTCCCAGTCGGTCCAAATTCCCCATCTACGCTTCAAGCGTAGGGTCCTACGCTTGAAGCGTAGACCCTCTGCCTCTGACCTTCCGAATTCCCATCCCACGCTTCAAGCGTAGGGTTCTACGCTTGAAGCGTGGGACTACTGTCCTCTTGAATTTCCTGCGCTCCAAGCGTGGGTTCCTACGCTTGGAGCGCTCAGCCTCTGCTTAATCACCTTTTCTACGCTCGAAGCGTAGGGTTCTACGCTTGGAGCGTAGACCCACTGTTCTTTTTTTTTCTTCTCTACGCTTGAAGCGTAGAGTTCTACGCTTCAAGCGTAGACTCACTGGATTTCCACTTTTCTCTTTCACTTTTTTTTTTTTATATTTTTTTCTGGGTACCTAAAATTAAATAATGGAAAACAAGATAGAAATAAAAGGATAGAAATGTTGGGTTGCCTCCCAACTAGCGCGTGTTTAACGTCCCGAGCCTGACGGTTACCTCATTTAAGTTGCAATGGAATTAAGGCGCAAGGCCACAACCTGTTTCACCACTGGTCCTCCATGGAAGAACTTCAACCTAGAGCCATTGACCTTGAAGGGTCTGTCTTCCTCCATGGAAGATATTTCAACAGTACCATATGGAAAGGCCTTTTTAACCACAAAAGGTCCTGTCCACCTGGATTTCAACTTCCCTGGAAAAAGTTTCAATCGGGAGTTGTACAACAACACCTGCTGGCCAGGCTCAAACTCCTTGTGTACAATTTTGCTATCATGATATTTCTTGGCTTTTTCTTTATAAATTCTGGAGCTTTCAAAAGCCGAATTCCTAAACTCATCAAGCTCTAACAGTTGAAACTTTCGTTTCTCAAGAGCTGCTGTGGCATCAAAGTTTAAGAATTTAATAGCCCAAAAGGCTCTATGTTCAAGCTCCACAGGTAAGTGACAAGCTTTCCCGTACACAAGCTGATAGGGAGACATTCCTATCGGAGTCTTGTATGCAGTTCGGTATGCCCACAGTGCATCATCCAGTCTCTTCGACCAATCCTTCCGAGAAATACTAACAGTCTTTTCAAGGATTCGCTTCAGTTCCCTGTTGGAAACTTCCACTTGGCCACTAGTCTGCGGATGATAAGGCGTAGCAACCTTATGCCTGACACCATACTTGGCTAACAGATTCTCAAACTGCTTATTACAAAAATGAGAGCCTCCATCACTTATGATTGCTCTCGGCACTCCAAACCTGGTAAAGATATTCTTCCTCAGGAAATTCACAACCACCTTGGCATCATTAGTAGGAAGAGCTGTTGCCTCAACCCACTTAGAAACGTAGTCAACAGCTACCAAAATATACTGGTTGGAATAGGAAGATGGGAATGGTCCCATGAAGTCAATCCCCCATAAATCAAATAATTCTACCTCCATAATAGTGTTTAGAGGCATTTCATCTTTTCGGGAAATGTTCCCTGTCTTCTGGCATCTTTCACACTTTTCAACATACTCTCTGGCATCTTTGAAAAGAGTAGGCCAATAATACCCACTTTGCAACACCTTCTGGGCAGTTCTGTTTCCACCAAAATGGCCACCATAATCAGAATTGTGACAATGCCATAAAATCCCCTTGATTTCCAATTCTGATACACATCTTCTCAAGATTCCATCAACACATTGGAAATACAGGAATGGATCATCCCATACATACCTCCTAGCATCATATAAGAACTTTTTCACTTGTTGCTTTGTGAAATTAGGAGGTATTTTCTTGATTACCTTAAAATTTACAAAATCAGCAAACCATGGTTCCACATGCAGTGCAAAAATTGGTTTTTCAGACAAATTCAAAGAGATTGCAAGAACTTGTTCATCCGGAAAAGAATCGTTGATCTCTATAGCAGGATCATCTTGCAGGTTCTTCTCTCGTATTCTTGACAAGTGATCAGCAACTTTATTCTCCATCCCTGACTTGTCTTTTATCTCTAAATCAAACTCTTGAAACAACAACATCCACCTTAACAGTCGTGGTTTGGCATCTTGTTTAGAGATCAAATACTTTATGGCTGCGTGATCAGTGAAGATGATGGTCTTGGCACCAAGGAGATATGGTCTAAATTTATCAAGTGCATAGACCACAGCAAGCATCTCCTTCTCTGTTGTTGCATAGTTCACCTGTGCTTCATTCAGAACTTTGCTAGCATAGTAAATTACATGCAACAGTTTGTTTCTTCTCTGCCCAAGAACAGCACCAATAGCAAGATCACTAGCGTCACACATCAACTCAAATGGCATACTCCAATCAGGAGATATCAAGACAGGAGCAGTAGTGAGCTTTTCCTTTAGCAAATTAAATGCTTTAAGGCAAGCATCATTGAAAACAAACTCATTGTCTTTCATTAGAAGTTGACTTAGTGGCTTGGCAATTTTAGAGAAATCCTTGATGAATCTTCTATAAAAGCCAGCATGACCAAGGAAACTTCTCACTCCATTAACATTAATTGGAGGAGGTAGTTTTTCAATGAGCATCAGTTTTGCTCTATCAACTTCTATACCTTCCTTAGAAATTTTGTGTCCAAGCACAATGCCTTCTTGGACCATGAAGTGACATTTCTCCCAGTTGAGAACCAGGTTTGTCTCTTGGCATCTTTTCAGTACTTTAGATAAGTTGCCTAAGCAATCATCAAAACAAGAGCCAAAGACCGAAAAGTCATCCATGAATACCTCCAAGAACTTTTCTACCATATCTGAGAAAATTGATAACATGCACCTCTGAAAAGTAGCAGGTGCATTGCATAACCCAAACGGCATCCTCCTATAGGCAAAAACGCCAAAAGGACAAGTGAATGCTGTCTTCTCCTGATCTTCAGGAGTCACTGCAATTTGATTATAACCACTGTATCCATCAAGAAAACAATAATAAGAATGACCCGCCAACCTTTCTAGCATTTGATCCACAAAAGGGAGAGGAAAATGATCCTTCCTAGTTGCTTCATTAAGCCTTCTATAGTCAACACACATCCGCCAGCCAGTAATTGTCCTGGTAGAGATTAGCTCATCCTTATCATTCTTCACCACAGTGACACCCCCTTTCTTAGGCACAGTTTGTACAGGACTTACCCATGCAGTATCTGATATTGAATAAATCATACCTGCATCAAGAAGTTTGACCACTTCTTTTCTCACTACTTCTTTCATCATGGGGTTTAATCTCCTCTGAGGCTGCCTTACAGGTTTGATATCATTCTCCATGAGAATTTTATGCGTACAGAAGGAAGGACTTATACCCTTTAGATCAGCCATGGACCATCCTAAAGCAGTCTTGTGCTTTAAAAGAACTTGTTTTAGTTTCTTCTCATCATTAGCAGATAACCTGTTATTTATGATCACTGGATATGTTTCATTATCACCCAGGAACATATACTTTAGAGTAGGAGGTAACTCCTTAAGATCAACTTTAGGAGCACCTATTTCTTTGTCAGATGTCTTCTGTTCAAGCAACTCATCAGCAGCTTTAATGTCTTCCTCAAAAGGGATATGATCTCTCTCTTGCAATTCAACAGTCAATTCTTGCAAGGGAGTTTTATCTTCATGTATCACCTCTTCTAAGACATTAATTTCAAAACAATCACTATCATCATATGGTCTTTTTATTGCATCAAAGACATTGACAGTGATTGTGTCTTCATTCATCCTTAGCACCAGCTTTCCCTGCTCTACATCAATCATTGCACGGGCTGTGGCCAGGAAAGGTCTACCCAATATGAGAGGCATTTCATTCTCTACCTCCATATCAAGCACAATAAAATCAGCCGGAAAGATGAACTTGTCAATTTTTACAAGAACATCTTCGACTATACCACTTGGCTTCCTTAAGGATCTATCAGCAAGCTGAAGAGAAACCAAAGTAGGCTTCAATTCAGTAATCCCCAAGGCTTTACAGACAGATAAGGGCATCAGATTAATGCTCGCCCCTAAATCACACAAAGCTTTGCCAATCTTTGTATCTCCAATTTCAATTTCAATGTTGAAGCTTCCAGGATCACGAAGTTTAGGAGGAAACTTCCTAGTGATAATAGCACTGCACTTCTCAGTAAGTGCAACTGTCTGACACTCTTGTAGCTTATGCTTCCTGGAAAGGAGATCTTTCATGAATTTTGCATAGTTTGGCATATTAGCCAATGCTTCAGCAAACGGAATGTTCACATGCAATTTCTTGAAAATCTCAAGAAATCTGTCATAACTTTTTGCTTTCAATTCTGGCTTCAACCTTCCAGGATAAGGTGCCATTTTCATAAGATACTCTTCACTAAGTTCAAATTTTTCTTTTGGAAGAGTAGCTTGCTCCTTCACATCATCAGCCGGTTTCAATATTTCAGGAGACTTTTCAGTTTCTTTTTCAGACTTCTCCTCCTGTTCAACCTTTTCTTCCTCTTCTATAGGTTTTGGTGGGGAAGATACCACTTTCCCGCTTCTAGTTATAACTGCCATACAATTTTCCTTGGGATTGGTAGTAGTATTGCCAGGAAAGGTACCTGGAGCTCTATCAGATAACTGTTGGGCAAGTTGACCAACCTGATATTCCAGGTTCTTGATTGAAGCTTTAGTGTTCTTGGACTCAGCTCTATTTTCCTCAATGAAAGCATTGGTACTTTTTTGATTAGCCTTACTCTCTTCCATGAAAGCGTTAGTACTTTGTGCTAATGTTCCTACTAAACGCTCCAGGTCGGAAGGCTCTCTTTTTGGAATAGGTGGTGGTTTTAGATAGTTGTCAGATGTCATATCTAAACCAGTACCTTGATAACTCTTCCTTTGGTAACTATTACCGCCAGCAGAATTATTCTGATTCCTTGAGAAATTTTGCTTATTAGGGCGCTGATCATACCAAATGCCATTTACCTGCACCTGTTGAGCAGCATCTGAAGACATCAATGTAGAACAAGCATTGGTGTCATGATCTTCATGACAATATTCACAGTCAAGAACAACTGCACTTGCTTGAACTTTAGAAAGCTGCATCCTCTCAAACTTTGCATTCAGATTAGACATCTGTAACGCCTTCCCTTGTATGCATCCAAGAGAGTCGTTTGCTAAGCGGAATTAGAGTCGTTAACGTCACATGAGCTAACAAAGCAGTATACAAATCCGTATAAAAATTTTCAACACTTAAATTCTTTTCATAAAGGTTCTCCAAAATAGCTGCTGTTCGTAAAAGTTCAAGCTAACATAAACATGATGAGGACTACAGTCATCCAAAAGTACCAAAACATTAATCATTACAGTTATCCAGTTTAAACAAACAGCAACAATGGTAATCCACGCATCAGCAATCAACAGCAAACATCATGTCTTCAAGTGCTTTTATGTCCTCCTGCCATTTAGGAAAATAGCAGCCCCGAAGGGGTGAGAATAATCCCAGTAGTGTGGCAATAAAACCAGTAATATAACAGTATTAACTAGGCACAAAATCATAAACAGTCACTTCAACATATACTTGTTCCTTTTCATTTAATCATATTCATATATTGCGTATATAACGCCTTTCCTTTGCGCTTTTAGCACCGTCGTGCGCGCACTTCACAGTGGAATCAAATATCCCTTGGCACCTGAGCTCCATGTGGATTCCATCTGTGGGCCTATGCGGACTGATGCCAAGTGTCCCATACCCCGGTACCTTGGGGATGCCTATATGATGCTTGCTCAAACACATGGTCCTGTACATAACTATTCTAAAACAAGGCCTATATGATCTTGTTACATGCATGACATGCTATGCTTTCACACACAAAGCGTAAAAATGCGGTATAATGTAAGATGCATGCTTATATACCTTTCATATGCGTTATGCTGCCACATAACGTCTTTACCTCATAGTCACATAGCCATCACGGCACATTTTGGCAGTTTCCTTTCATTATAATGGAACATAATATTTTTACGGCATATGGAGCATCATGTTATAATTCTATACCAGTAGTCAATAGTCACATTAGGCATCATCGCCTGACACTTACCTTAGCTTTCCTTAAATATTACCAACGGCAGCGAAATATTCTCACTTCTTAAGTGCACCTAAATCAATTAAAACTAATCATTTACAGTGGCTATTTACAGTAGAACAGAGAGCATACAGCAGTGGCTTACAGCAGCAAAACAGTGAGCATACAGCAGTGTTTACAGCAGCAAAACAGTGAGCATTTACAGCAGCAAAACAGTGAGCATACAGCAGCAAAACAGTGAGCATACGGCAGTGTTTACAGCAGCCAAAACAGTGACGTTTTAAACGTTTTCAAAACAGAAACAGTGGCGTTTTTAAAACAGAAACAGTGGCATTTTTAAAACAGAAACAGTGGCACTTTGAACTTCCAAAACAGTGGCATTTTATACATACAAACAGTGGCATAGAAGGACTAAAACAGTGGCATTTTATGCATACAAACAGTGGCCTTTGAGGAGTAAAACAGTGGCATTTTTATGTATAAAACAGTGGCATGGAATGACTTAAACAGTGGTACATTATGCATAAAACAGTGGCATATGATGACTTAAAACAGTGGCCTTTTATGCATAAAAACAGTGGCATTTTAAGCATGGAAACAGTGGCATTTCATGACTAAAACAGTGGCATTTTAAGCATGGAAACAGTGGCATTTCAAGGCTAAAACAGTGGCTTAAGGAGCACTAAAACAGTGACATATATGTGCAGAAACAGTGGCATGTAATGTGCAGAAACAGTGGCTTTTAAGTGCAGAAACAGTGGCATAAAATGTGCAGAAACAGTGGCTTTTAAGTGCAGAAACAGTGGCATAAAATGTGCAGAAACAGTGGCTTAAAATGTGCAGAAACAGTGGCTTTTAAGTGCAGAAACAGTGGCATAAAATGTGCAGAAACAGTGGCTTAAAATTGTGATTTTGAGGGACCGAAACAGTGGCATTACATCTCCAAAACAGTGGCATATCATTTTAAACATGATCATGAGACTTTTACTCTACAACTCATGCATACAAATCATCATAAATGGCTCCATAC
>JAVKPL010004587.1:0-22297 GCA_032173675.1 Gastrolobium villosum
AAGGATTCTTTGCAAGTTCGCAATAATGGTTGTTATAGTTTGACAATCTCAGGTATTTATGTTATGTCTGTGTAATATTTATTATTTTTTTGTTAAATTTCGTTTTGATATATTAAAATAGTGCATGCAACTTCTGCAAAAATAGGGGTCACAAGCTTGAGTGCACTTTGTAGGAGCAATGTGTGGATGAAGTGCAAATGTTTTTGGCAAATAATCAGTCTTTTCATAACATCACAATAGTCCAGTGCGAGGATTAAGGGTTTAATTTTTTTTTAATATTTGTTAATTATTTTTAACTCTATTATACTCTAATTGTCTCTCTGTATCTTCCACTTTTATGTGTTCTTAATTGAATAGGGAAAATCGAAATAACAAATACAAAATATACGACAAGGATTATCTTCGATTCAAATATACCAGATATTTTGCTGTAGACTTCAAAAATAGATAATTGATTGATATTTTGTTGTTTAGTATTACTTCTCTCCAAGATTTTTTTCTCAATTTTCTCATATATCCCACACTATAATCCTCACTTATAAGAATGAGACACTATGCTCGGAAGGCTCTCTCTGCTCGTCGTTGATGGATTCTCCAACGCTCTTACAAGGTACCGCAACATTTTCTTATCATACTTTAACCATATCTTTCCTAATTATATATACTTTGCCTAAGAATAAGTTTTCTTTTTGTTCTATGCGGTTTTCTTAATAATTATTACTGACTAGATTAAGATGTATGGTTTTGGGTGGGGAACAGGCGTGGGTACGCGGCAATGTCACAAAGCGCTGCAAGGGAGGAGCACCCTCAATCAGTGGTAAGATAGCACCCGAGCTAGGGGAAGACAAGGTGGCAACCTCTAAAAAGGATTCATGGGACCTAGACCCCGTCACTGGTTACAACAAACCGGAGAACACCAAAGAGATTGATATTGCTGAGCTGGGAGCGACGATTCAAGACAAAAATTTCAACCACTAATTTCAACCACCTCTTGGTGGAATGAATGGTGTACCTCTTGAGTCTTAAAGAAGTTTAGAAAACCTTTGATGATTTAGGCAAGGGACTTCGAGAATATGTACAGACTTCTATGCATGTTTCTCTTTATTTTTTGCATAGAAAATTGTTAAGCCTATTAATTTATTATTATGTCTATTGGGAGAGAAAATTTTTAATACTTAAAATTTAAACTTTCTAAATTTGAATTTTGAACTTGAGAGGTGGGAAAAGATTCAGCATTTAATATTACCCACTACTTTCCGCATGAGAAATTATTAAGCATATTAATGATAGTTATTATTATATCTATTGGGCTTAATTATTAAACCTATTAGAATTAATTATAAAACTGGAAAAAAGATATGTATAAAATAAATTTAATTTTAATAAAAAATTATTAATTAAACAAAAAAATATTTAAAATTATAAAAAATGATTTTATTAAAGTTATGTTGTAGGAAAATGGGTTGTGTTATGTTATAAAGATTCGTTTTGCGTGCCGTAGTTTGTTTTTGCTTCAAAAGATGCGGGTCCTGATAAGTGTCAAAAATACTATGTTTTTAATGTGAAAATAGCTCAAATAATAATTAGTATAATTAAAAGTATGGTGTTAATTAATAAAATCTGAAAGAATATGAAAATGTCAACAAATGGATAAGATTCTAATGTTTGACTGTTGTTTCAGGTTGTTTTACTAGAAGAACAAACTAGTACCAACATGATAAGGACCAGGAAAGAGTGGGATCCGCGGAGCAAGAAGAAAATCAGAAATTAAATAAATAAAAAAATAATTATGCTCGCTCCACTACTCGCTGAAGCGAGCAAGTGAGCGAGCAAAACACTAAGCTCGCCGTCCAACTCGCACAAGCGAGCAAGATTTAGAGGAACTCGCTCTTTAGCTCGCAACAACGAGCAAGATTTCGAGCAGCTCACCCTCCAGCTCGTACAAGCGAGCAAGATAGCGAGGACCATTCGCCCTTCAGCTCGCAACAGCGAGCATAATTGCAAGCGGCCAAAAATAAAAAGCCCTAGCTTTAAACTTATAAATACAACACGACGAAGCCTTCAGAAATACATTTGAGAAGAGGAAAGAAAGGTGAATGCGGAGACGAACTCGAAGGCAGAGGGCAGAGGCAGAGGAGAAAGTCTGGAGCGAGATTCCAGAGGAGGAGAAAGAGATCAAAGCTTCACCATTGATCGTCTTTAATCAAGTTTTATCATGAACTCTGTTTATTTTTCATTATTTAGCAATTCTGTATTCATGAACATGTTTGACTAATTTATTTATGTAGTTAGGCTAATCGATCCGATGTGAATCCTATTTGTGGTTTGATTTAGTTTCTTTAATATATTACTTCAGTATTTGTGTTTTACCTTGCATGAATTTCTATATCCTTGTATGAACCGATCACTCCTATAGGGATTTAAGGGTTAGGACTCGCAATAAACATATTGGGGTTTTAGTCTTGGCTGGGGTAAAATACCAATTCTTACATGATCTAGACATAGGCTTGCTTGAGTTGTAGACTTCATAATTCATCACGTTTAACGCTTATTCTAAAAGGAATTACTAAGACATTAGGATTCTAATTAGAGTAAAGGGTTAAAGTCACTAAGACATTAGGATTTAACCAACTAATTTTTAGAAGATGAACTATCTGAAATATCTGACATAATGTAATATTGAAATTAATTTAAATTACTCTAGGAGGATCTGAGGTGAAATAATTCCTAACTGCAGCTTTTGTTTTTGATATTCTAGGTTTAATTCTCAATTCTTCTGTTCTTGATATTCTTGTTATTTACTGCAATTAATTTGTTTTAATTTAAATTCAAAAATTTACTCTCAACAACTAATTCGAGTTTTCCAAATTAAAGGGAATAGTTATAATAGTACTTGGTGCATTAATCCTCATGGGACGATATTCTTATTTCACTACTTTATTACTTGAAACGATGGGTATACTTGCCGTAATCGCAACAAGTTTTTGGCGCCGTTGCCGGGGATTAATCACGCTAATATTATTCATAACTTTCGATCTTTGAGATTGAGATTTATTTTTATTTTATTTTAGTTTGAATTTCTTGTTTATACGCGGTAGAGTAGATCTTGAATCTCTACAGTTTGATCCGGAAATAGAGAAAACTGCGAAAAAGAAGAGAAAACTCACTAAACAAAGAAAACAAGGAGAATCTTCGAGGTCACAACCCAGAGCAGAACTCGAAATGGCTTAAAATAATCAGACACATCTTGAAGAGGAGTTGAAGTAGTCAATCTTCACTCCTAGTTTTACAAGGCTGAGTTCGAGTATCGCGAGACAACAATTGCGGCTAACAACTTTGAAATTAAGCCGGTGTTAATCATGTTAATTGAGCGATCTCAATTCACGGGAGAGGACAAAGAAGATCCTCATGAATTTCATGAAAGATTTCTTATGATCTGTGACACTATCAAGAAAAATGGAGTATTAGATGATGCATTGCGACTACAGTTGTTTCCATTTGCGGTGACAGATGAAGCACTCAGATGGTTGGAACGACAACCAGCAAATAACATCAGCACTTGGAAAGATCTAGCTGCAAGATTCTTAGCCCAATTCTTCCCAATGACAAAATACAATCGGCTGGTTAACGAAATAACCAGTTTCATTCAATCTGATGGAGAAACTCTATGTGCATCTTGGAAACGATTCAAGGAGCTTCTGAGAAAATGTCCTCAGTACGAGTTGGAACCCGGACAAAAAGTTCGAATATTCTTCAACGGGATGACACCAGCTTCAAGGATAGTTGTCAATGGTGCAGCTGGAGGATCTATCAGACAAAAGACACCCACTTAGACTCTAGATTTGATTGAGTCTATGGCAAGAATGGAGAACGAGAGTATAGCAGCTTAGCCAAAGAGAGGAGTTCTCCAATTAGAAGGTAATGATGCCATGTTAGCTGAATCTCTCACAACAGATGGCTATTTTGAATAAAAAGTTCAAAAAGCTTCCCCCATCTTCAGAGCAGGCAAAGTCTATCTCCTGTGAATACTGTAAAGGGGAACATGAGACTAATGAGTGCAACGTACTCGTAGGAGCAGATCCGATCCAAGTAAATGGGATCTAGTATGATCAGAGGAATCATCAAAATCCTCAAAGAAATCAGAACAATGTTGCGACTGGGGGAACACTTATCAAAGATGGAAGAATCAAGGAGGCCTCGATTACAATTCGAATCAATATTTACAGCTCCCTCTAATTGCACAGACTCAACCATCTGAATTAGAGAGAGCATTACTGCAGTTGACAAAGACAACCGACACCTTTATGAATGAAATGAGATCTCACCATAAAATCAAGATGCATCTGTTAGAAACTTGGAAAATCAAATCGGTCAATTATCGCGACAATTAGCTGAAAGGACTCAAGGCCAGTTAAGTGACACCATAGTCAATCGGCGAGCAGATTGCAAGTCAATCGTTATAAGGAGCGAAATTGTGATTACACCTCAAGAAAAGCCGAAAGAAGTCCAGAAAAATGTTGAGCTCAATGAAGAAGAAGAGCAAGAAAAAGAAGTGGAACACCTACAAGCAAAGAAGAGCTAGTTCAAAAAGACAAAGGAAAGGCAAAGGAGCAAACTTCTGAAGCTCCAAAGAAACAATGGGATTTTTCTCGCTTTGAGAAACCACCATATCCCATGAAGCTAAAGCAACAAGCACAAAAGCAACAATATGCTAGGTTTTTAGATATGTTTAAGAAGTTGCAAGTTAATATTCCTTTTGCTGAAGCTTTAGCTAACATGTCGAATTATGCTAAGTTTATGAAAGATCTCTTGTCTAAAAAGCATAAATTGCAAGAATGTGAGATAATAGCTCTCACGGAGGAGTGCAGTGCTATTATTCAGAAGAAGTTTCCGCCAAAAATTCGAGATCCAGGGAGTTTTAACATCCCAATTGCGATAGGCAACATTAATGTTGGTCGGGCATTGTGCGATCTTGGAGCAAGCATCAACCTGATGCCATTATCAGTAATGAATTCTCTGGGAATCTCGAAGTTAAAGCCCACTATGGTATCTTTACAACTTGCTGATAGATCTTTGAGAAGACCAAACAGAGTAATTGAAGACGTTATTGTCAAAGTTCACAAATTCATCTTCCCTGCAGACTTCGTAGTCTTAGACATGGAGGAAGAATGAGATATGCCCCTTCTCTTGGGTCGACCCTTCCTTGCCACAGCCAGAGCAATGATAGATGTAGAGCAAGGAAAACTAGAGCTGAGGATGGATGACGAAAAGGTCACCATTAATGTATTTGATGCTATGAAGCACGCTAAGGATAATAATGACTGCTTCCGAGTAGATATTTTGGAGGAGCTGCTTCTCGAGAAGAAATCTGATGATCAGACCCTGGAGGAAGAGATGAAACTCTTTGATGAAAACTCTCAAAAAGAAAATTATGAAGTTCCATTGGAAGAGTTAAAGAAAAAGGAGTCAGACATCACTGTTCAAGCACCGAACATAGAGTTAAATGAACTCCCTTCTACTCTCAAATACATCTTTCTAGGAGATGCAGGAACTTATCCAGTAATCATTAACAAAGAGCTATCTAATTCTGAAGAAACAAAGTCGATGAAAGTACTCAAGGATCACAAAACAGCCATAGGGTGGTTCATATCTGATTTGAAGGGAATTAATCCTTCCTTTTGTACTCACAAAATCCTTATGGAAGATAATATTAAACCAGACGATGCAACCTCGGAGAAGAATCAACCCTACTATGAAAGAAGTGGTTCAGAAAGAAGTAGTAAAGCTTCTAGATGCAGGCATGATTTACCCGATCTCAGATACTGCATGGGTAAGTCCGGTTCAAACAGTGCCAAAGAAAGGTGGAGTTACAGTAATAAGGAATGAGAGCAATGAGCTGACTCCCACTAGGATCATAACTGGATGGAGAATGTGTGTGGATTACAGAAGATGAAATGACGCCACACGAAAAGATCATTTTCCCATCCCGTTCATTGATAAGATGCTAGAGAGTTTGTCCGGGCATGCTTACTACTGCTTCTTGGATGGCTACTCAGGTTACAATCAAAATCCAGTAGCACCGGAAGATCAAGAGAAAATAGCATTTGTAACACCCGGCCGCTTCAAGAATCAACGACTATTCTCATATTTTAACACGAGACTTTTCAGTGTGCTTTTTCCTCACTCGAACACTTCCTAGGAAAACTTTCCAGGAGGTCACCCATCCCAGAATTGATAAATGTTACACCCCGTATATATCCGGTAATGTTATCATACAATCGTATTAAGCTGCGCTTAATTAAAAAATGCGTAATATCTTTTTCTTTTCAATTATAATGTCATTATCATTACCAACTTGCTTATTAATCAGTTAATAAAAACATTGCCTGTACATAATTGCAATAAAACAACTAACTGGAATACCTCATTAAATAAATATCATAAGCATAAGTCTCTAGTCACGGAACTACAACACGTAGACCGGACCAACTATCAGTTTATACAACTCAGCTCAAAGTACTAACATAAAGTGACATGGACAAACCCCATGCTCACACAAATAAGGCAATAAGCCCCACATCAGTCTCAACATTAACAACGCAATAATAAAGATGCGGAAAACATAAACAGCATCCAATCCAGTCATGCTATCATCAAGGCAGTCATAATAATTATCATCAATCATGCTCTGGTCTCTTGCCACCAGAGACATCAGCCCCCTTACTACCTGAACCTGAAATAAGCATTCCCCAAGCGTGGGATGAGATCTCTAAACAAGAAATCTCAGTAAGATAAGGGGTCCTCAAGGATCTTCCACCCCAAGCTCACTTGCATGTGCAATATAAGTTTAAAAGCAGTTCATCATCATCAATTCTAAAACAATGCAATGCAGCAGATAATCATGTCATGTGTGTCAATACTATTCTACTGGCCAGAGAAATGCAGGAATACGTCTATCTCCTACATATAGTGCAAGATGCCACTTTTATCCACCTCGGATCACCGTATTGTATGACGCCACATACTCAGGCTTACCGTCAAGATGGAACAACACATGCATATTAAAAGCCATTACATGTAAAGTTCAATCAACATTTCATATGTTCAAAAGCATGTAACACAGCATGCATATACCATATCCCCATGCAACATGGTGGAACCACAACATGGCTAAACCGAGGACACGAAAGCTTACCTTGCAAGCTAACACCCAAAGCCAAGAGTCCACAGCTCAAAGTCCAAACACAGCAGAATCACAATCTGTTATGGACCAACACTATATCAATAATCATGCATCTCAAGCATACAACTTAAACACAACGCCTTTCCTTTACGTTTTACATCTTAAGGCTCCATACAAAGCCATAAGCCGTTAATCACTTGATTCTGACTTAGTTCATTAATTACAGAAGTCCAACTTCCTTAATCTAGGGTCCACAAACCCCCAATAGCCTACTGTTTTCACAGTAAAGCTACTATTCTTCGAAATCCCAGAATATCCAGATATTCCTCGGATACATATCCGGATATTGCATATCCGAATATTTCACTGACCATATCCGAATATACAATATCCGGATATCCAGATCCTATATCCGGATATCTAATATCCAGATATCTGTTCGACAAATATCCTGATATTTCACGACAGAATGCAGTTTCTGCATTTCGTGAAGATATCCTTCCAAGGTTCCATTTTTAACACTTCAACACGTTAAAGCATGCATTTTTATACCCTCTTAGGTTAACATACCAGTTGGTTACTTACTTAACCCATTAACATGCAAAGATATCACCTTTAACCCATCAAAACATATGATCAAGTGAAGACAACTCACCAAAGGTTCAAAACAGAAAATGGATGTGCTCTTGGAGCTCACAACCAGCTCCCTAGGTTCTGACTTCACACCAAACGAAAATGCCTTCACAAAGGTTGGTTCTTTAACACTAAAGGTCACCACTTGGACCTCCAAATGCCATGACTAAGGCTTTCAACACTCAAACCACCCAAGGCCATCACCCTCACCAACAAACAGAGGCTGGACACTCAGAACAAGAACCCACAACTCCTCACCATGCCAACTCTCAAGTGTTTACCAAGAAAAAGAGGAAGAAACCAAGCAAAAGTTAATCACTTGGCTAAAAAATGGAGGAGAAAGGCCATGCACTCACACCAGCTGACCAACCACCACAAAAGGCTCACGTAGGATCACTAAGGTGTCTAGGATTTTGTGCCTAAAACACATATATATAGCCACTAAGTCATAACACGCAGTATTATTCTTAATAGCTACGCAAAAGATCTTGATCCCAAACTTTGGAATCTTAACCTACACAATTTTACAATAATTATCATATTTTTATTTTTCTGAGCACATTTCCGGTACGCTCTTTTCCATAGCCAGTTCTGTTCTGGCATCAGATCTCATTATTTTGACTTGAAACTCGTTTTACAAGTCCTACATATTATTCTAGTAATTATCATGCACTTATTATCATTTTTCGGGATACTTTTTCGGTACGCATTTATACCGACTAGTAGAATCGGTTTCTGCACTTTTCTTCCGAAAAGTGACTTGTGGCATTCTTACCCACTAATTATAATTATTAAAGCCTCATAATAATTATTAGGGTCAATTATGGAATTATTTCCTAATTAACACAATTAAATTCGTTAATTATCTTAATTAGTGGTGCGGATTCTTACAGCATTCACATGCCCATTTGGGGTGTTTGCTTACCGAAGAATGCCGTTTGGCCTCTGCAATGCACCAGCCACTTTTCAAAGGTGCGTGCTTTCCATCTTTTTCTGATATGATTGAAAAATGGTTAGAGGTATTCATGGATGACTTTTCTGTATTTGGTTCTTGCTTTGATTCATGCTTAGTTAATTTATCTAAGGTTTTGAAACATTGTCAAGAAACCAACTTGGTTTTAAATTGGGAAAAATATCATTTCATGGTTAAAGATGGAATGGTGTTAGGCCATAAAATTTCTGGAAAAGGGATAGAGGTTGATAAGGCCAAGTTGTTACTATCGAAAGGCTTCCTCCTCCCAGTAATGTTAATAGTGTTAGAAGTTTTCTAGGCCACGCGGGCTTTTACAGAAGATTCATCAAAGACTTTTCCAAGATTGCAAAATCCTTGAGTCAACTCTTGGTCAAAGATGCCGATTTTTGTCTTTGATGAAGACTGTTTAAATGCTTTTAATGTTTTGAAAGAAAATCTTACAACAGCACCTGTTCTGATGGCACCAGATTGGATTCTTCCATTTGAACTCATGTGTGATGCAAGTGCATATGCTATAGGAGCTATTCTTGGTCAGCGTAAGGATAAACTTCTACATGTTATTTATTATGCTCGCAAGGTGTTAAATGAGGCGTAAGTTAATTATGCCACCACTGAAAAAGAAACGCTAGCAGAAGTTTATGCGTTAGATAAGTTTAGACATTACTTGATAGGCTCTAAAGTTATTATTTTCACGGACCATGCTGCTTTGAGGTTTAGACCTTGCTACAGAAAAATGCAACATCTAGCTAAAACTCTTGATACTCCATTAAATGCTTCTATCCGATTTGACAAATGTGAAGTATGTGCACACACTAAGATCACTAGAAAACCTTTTAAATCGGTTTCTAAAAGCACATAACTTTTTGATCTGATACATTCTGACCTTTGTGACTTTAGAAATTATATTACTAAAGGTGGTCAGAAGTACTTAATAACATTCATAGACAATTTTTCTAGATATTGTCATGTCTATTTGTTGAAATCGAAAGATGAACTTTTTGAAAGGTTCTAGGCTTTTAAGTCAAGAATAAAGAATCAACTCAACTTGAAATTTAAGAGGTTTAGGAGTGATAGAGGAGGAGAGTACACAATAACAGGGTTCAAGGGATTTTGCACTTCGGAGGGCATAATACTTGAAACCATTGCTCCTTACTCACCCCAATCAAATGGTGTTGCTGAGCGCAAGAATAAGACATTAGCTAAAATGTTAAACTCTATGTTACTTACATCTGGCATACCTTCCTCCTATTGGGGAGAAGCAGTTCTAATTGTCGATCACATCCTGAACAGGTTGCCGCACTCTAAGTTATCTATGACTCCTTATGAGATATAGCATATGCGCTCTTGTAGATATGATACTCTTAAGACTTGGGGATTTATTGCTTATATAAGAATACAAGATCCTAAAAGACCTACCTAAGGTGGGACCTAGAATCATTACTTGCGTATATCTAGGAAGTGCAGAAGATGTCCTGCAAATAGATTTTTGGATCTATCTACAACTGCGATAATAGAATCCAGAGATAATAATTCTTTGAGAATAAGTTTATCAAGATCATGGCTAGAGTGTTTTTGGATCTACAAATATGATTTTAGAATCTCCTATAGAATATGAAGAAAGCCCTTCTTTCACTTACCCCACACAACTGGCTGTTGAATCAGTTCCAGTTAGAGTATCTACGAGAGATAGGGAGTTTCTAAAGACTTTGGCGAGGACTTTTTCACTTACCATCTAGAGGATGATCCATTCTCCTCTCAGGAAGCAATGAGATCTAAGGAATGTCTACTGTGGGTGATATGCAATCAGCATATAAGGAATTGTAAGATAAAAAGAGGAAGAATGTTACTTAATCTGATGCAAGAAAAGGGCAAAATCACTGTTAATTTGTCAAATATCTTAATCTGAAGTTATATACTGATTTTATGTTGATTTCATAGGAGAAATGCACAAATTAGAGCTGAAAAGGACAAAGTGAAACTAAAGGCCCACGCTACGAGCGTGGGAATGGCGCTTGCAGCATCAGAGGATCGCGCAACTGTTGAATTCAGATTTTAAATTTGAAATTTGAATTTAAATTTATTTTAATTAAATCTTTCTGTTAAACGTTTCTGTAATAAATTCATACTTTAATATTTCTGTTATAACGTTTATGTAATAAATTGTAAGCGTCAGAAGGGCAATCTTGTAATTTCACGCTCACACCAGAAAAGAAGAAGAGAAGACCTAGAATCCCACGCTCACAGCGCGGGAATGGCGCTCAGAGCGTGGGAAGAAGAAAATTGGCAGAAGGTCCCGCGCTGAGAGCGCGAGATCCGCGCCATCAGCGTGGGAGGCGCGAAAGGATGGAAATTCAAATTTCACATTTTAGGTCAAAGTCTCTTATAAAAAGAGACTCAACCCTTGAAGAAGAGATCATCTCTGAATACACATCACAAGACCTAGAGGAGGCGTTCTTCGTGTTCATCACTCTGTTCTTGTACTCTTCTTTATTTTCTTTTCAGTTTATGTTGAAATCAGATCAGCGATCATGATGTTGATTGGCTAGATCTATTTCTGTAGTCAGGGGCATGATCCCTTTGTAAACAATTGCTACAAGGATTGAATCATTCTATGTATTGAATTAATATATTTCATCTTTTATCTTGAGCGTATTGATATTATTTCTGTTAGATCTGATCAACCTAATAGGGAATAATATTCTGGGGATCAGGATTCACAATAGGGATGTTGGAATACTGATCCTGAAAGGAGATAAAGATGACTCTCCATGCATGTTCTAGGGATAGACTTGTATGGATTGCAGTCGTGGGATTTATCTACATAATGCTTATTTTCAGGCGGAATTACTAAGGGATTAGGGTTCCAATTGAAGTAAAGGGTTAGATCGCCAAGGGATTGGGATCTAACTAATTATTTCTAAAAGATGATAATTTGTCTGAGTTGTTAATTTCAATAGGTTTTATGAATCAATCCGAAGTAAAATTGGGAACAATTGGTGAATGTACCCTGGCTACAGTCTTCTTCATCACTTTTTCTACAAAAACATTTCTTCATCTATTTTAAGTCTTTTTCAGAAAAACCTAAAAACAAGTCTTTACATATTTTAGTTACTATAGTGTGGAAACACAATTCAATTAATCTAAATTAAGAGGACTGGTTATAGTAGTAATTGTTTTCCAATCCCTGTGGAGACGATCTTATTTATCACTTTATTACTTGGAACGATCGGTGCACTTGCCGAGATCGCAACAAGTTTTTGGCGAGGACTTTTTCACTTACCATCTAGAGGATGATCCATTCTCCTCTCAGGAAGCAATGAGATCTAAGGAATGTCTACTGTGGGCAAAAGCCATAGATGAAGAAATGAGCTCTCTACTGCATAATCATACTTGACAGCTAGTCAATTTGCCGAAAGGGGCTAAGGCTATAGGTTGTAAGTTGGTAGTGAAGAAGAAACTGAGTAGTGATGAATCGATAGTCAGATACAAAGCACATTTAGTAGCTAAATGTTGTAGACAACAAAGTGAAGTAGACTTTTTTGGTGTCGACTCACCTATGTGTTATCTATCAACTATAAGAATTCTTCTTGCTTTGACATCTATTGAACACTATGTAGTGCATGAAATGGATGCAAAGACAACTAATGGATGACATGTTAATTCTTGGTTTTGATCATTCTATAGTGAGTGACATGAAAGCTAATTTAGCTAAAGAATTTGGCATGAAAGATCTTGGTATTGCTAATACCATTCTTGGTATGAAAGTAAGCTTTGATAGGCAAGTTATCTCCCTTAGCCAAACTCATTATATTGCGTAGCTACTTTCAACCCGGGGATACAGTGAGTGCAAACTAGGGGTGTCCGCGGTCTAGATTGGATCGGTTTTGGAAGCAAAAATCATCTGATCCAGTCCCTTCGGTTTGATCATACAATCATCCATTCGGTTTTATTTTTTTTTTCAAATCCGATCCGATCCAAGCCAATTTTTTTCGGTTTGGATTGGGTCGTTTTTGGTTTTTTAAAAATCGTAAAAAAAAATTGGTAAACGAAAATCCTAAAATTTATTTCATGTTTATTGTGCGAATAACACCTTTTGTATATATTGACTTTGTAATTTTCTTTTTAAATACAAAACCATTAGTAAACTATAATATAGTTTTTTTTTACAACGAGATATGAAGCTCTACAAAGATAAAATTTTATTGATGAGATGTGACTAGATTTTTTCTTGGGTTTAGTTGATGAGTTAATGGATCTTGGGTTTAGAAATTTGTAGGATATGATTAGGGAAAGACCTAAGTAGGTAGAGGAGAATTAATACATTGGATTGGTTTGGATTGGTTCGGTTTTCATCAACCCATCCAAAAACCGATCCAATCCAATTAAAATTTGCGGGTTTTTTTTTCGGTTTTTGGTTTTTCGGTTTTCGGTTCGTTCACCGCGGTTTGAATCGATTTGGATCGGTTGATGAACACCCCTAGTGCAAACTGAGTGAGACATCATGTGATTATAATAAAATACTGAGTCCTTATGAAGGGAACAATGTGGATCAGTTAAAGTATTCAAAACTGATTGGTAGTGTCATATATGCTGCAAGTTGCACTAGACCTGACATAGCCTTTACAGTTGGTGTAACATCCCGAGCGCTGATGAGGGCGAGGAGTGATCGCCGGTGCAAAGAGGCATGGACAAGGAGCGGCTCCTGACAGGCTTCCCGCGTGGGGTTATATGCATGGATGAATCGAATCGACACCCGAAAGAGAGGGATTCCAAAGACTGTACAAATGTGAGACTGCACAGTTTGGAATAGCTTATAAGAATTAATTGGTACTACCTATACTAACAAGATGCATCTTCTTTTCGGTAGCCCGGAACGGAAGAACTCCATAGTTAAGCGTGCTTGACTTGGAGATATTCTGGGATGGGTGATCTCCTGGGAAGTTTTCCCAGGAAGTGTGCGAGTGAGAAAAAAGCACACTGAAAATTCTCGTGTTAGTATGTGGGATAGTCGTTGATTCTTGAAGCGGCTGGGCGTAAGTGGTATCAAAGCAGGGCCTCTCTTCCAGTACGGTGTGGTTCGAGGACGAACCAGGCGGAAGCTGGTGGGCATGTAACATCCCGAGCGCTTACGAGGACAGGGAGTGATCGCCGGTACAAAGAGGCATGGGCAAAGAACGGCTCCTGACAGGTTTCCAGTGTAGGGTTACATGCATGGATAAATCGAATCGACACCCGAAAAAGAGGGATTCCAAAGACTGTACAGATGTGAGACTGCACAGTTTGGAATAGCTTATAAGAATTAATTGGTACTACCTATACTAACAAGATGCATCTTTTTCGGTAGCCCAGAACGGAAGAACTCCATAGTTAAGCGTGCTTGACTTGGAGCAATTCTGAGATGGGTGACCTCTTGGGATGTTTTCCCAGGAAGTGTGCGAGTGAGGAAAAAGCACACTGAAAAGTCTCGTGTTAGTATGTGGGGATAGTCGTTGATTCTTGAAGCGGTCGGGCGTTACAATTGGCATGCTGAGTCGTTTCACTAGTAATCCTAGTAAAGAGCATTGGGATGCCCTCGATAGGCTAATGAGATATCTTAAAAGGTACTAAAAATTTTGTTCTACGCTACTCTAGTTATCCTTCAATTGTGGATAGATATTCTGATACGTCATGGTGTTCAGAAATCAGAAATAGTAAGTTCACCAGTGGATATGTATTCACTTTGGGTGGAGCTACTATTGCTTGGAAATCCAAAAGATAGACTTGTATTGCATTGTCGTCTATAGAATCAGAACTTTTTGCTTTAGCCTTAGCCAGTGAAGAGGCAAAATGGATAAAGAATCTGATTATGGATATTTCTTTGACTTGGCTAAAGATTAATTCTTTAAGCCTATTTTGTGA
Organism: Gastrolobium villosum; assembly: GCA_032173675.1. Classification (NCBI taxonomy): domain Eukaryota; kingdom Viridiplantae; phylum Streptophyta; class Magnoliopsida; order Fabales; family Fabaceae; genus Gastrolobium; species Gastrolobium villosum. The sequence continues at coordinate 14,688 of JAVKPL010004587.1, forward strand.
TAATCAAACAGCTGTCCAAGTTGTTAAAAATGCTCTCTTTAATTCAAAGAGAAGACATATAATATTGAGACATGCGTTATTGAATTATCTGAGAAAACAAGGAGTTATCACCTTGATGGATGTGAGATCGAAGGATAACTTGGCTGATGCTCTCACAAAAAATATGCCTAAAGATTGATTATTCAAAACAGTGGGGGAAATGGGTTAAAGACTATATAGACAAGTCTTAATTACCACTTACTTACCTTTTAATTGTGTGTTTTGAATTATCGAATCTTTCTTTTGTTGGCCAAAATGATAAGCACTGTTTATATGATTCATCGATGTTCATGGTTGCTGATTAATTTGAAAAGGGTAAGTTGTCTCATTCCAAACTTGATGAAGATAACTTGAGCTTGATTCAAAGGTTCTACCTGGGAAACTTGTGTTATTCCAAACTTGATGATACAATCCAAGTAGGTTGGACCATCCTTTTAGTAAAAGATCTCATTCCTAACTTGATGCTAGATTATTTGATTTTGAGGAATCAGTAATTGTGACATTCCAAATTGAAACATTGAAATAGTAGTTTGCATAAGAAGCCTGTGGGTCTTGTTCTTAATTGAAACTTGACATCACATTACTAGGTTATTGTAAGTGACTTGACTATTGGTCCTGTTCGTTGAAACTAGACAATAGCTATTCTCTTACAAACAAACTTAAGTTGATGGCTCTTTGCAAAACAAACTGTTTAGGCCTTGTTCATAATTTGTGAAACTGGCTTGATGCTTATGAACATGATATTACAATGCTTTATGACATTAATATATGTTCTTCTTTGCCTGATGATATGATTCTAAGTTCTTTTAGTAGAACTGGAAATCTTTGGTAGACTATTCAACTAATTGAACTCATAATAATATTAAATTCATATTTGACATTCTACAGAGGATGGCTGTAATGTCCCACATCGGTTGGAAAGGAGAACAAAGCATGCCATATATATGGGTGTGGAAACCTTTCCTAGTGGAGGCCTTTTGGGGGTAACCCCAGAACGTAAAACCGTGAGTCCCGGAAGGGGGCAAAGCGGACAATATCTGCTATAGGGATTGAGGCTGTTACAAATGGTATCAGAGCCTGGTCCTGGACCGGTGTGTACAGCGGGGACGCTGTATTCCCAGTGGGGGAGGATGTAATGTCCCACATCGGTTGGAAAGGAGAACAAAGCATGCCATATATATGGGTGAGGAAACCTTTCCTAGTGGAGGCCTTTTGGGGGTAACCCCAGAACGTAAAACCGTGAGTCCCGGAAGGGGGGCAAAGCGGACAATATCTGCTATAGGGATTGAGGCTGTTACAAATGGTATCAGAGCCTGGTCCTGGACCGGTGTGTACAGCGGGGACGCTGTATTCCCAGTGGGGGAGGATGTAATGTCCCACATCGGTTGGAAAGGAGAACAAAGCATGCCATATATATGGGTGTGGAAACCTTTCCTAGTGGAGGCCCTTTGGGGGGTAACCCCAGAACGTAAAACCGTGAGTCCCGGAAGGGGGGCAAAGCGGACAATATCTGCTATAGGGATTGAGGCTGTTACAAATGGTATCAGAGCCTGGTCCTGGACCGGTGTGTACAGCGGGGACGCTGTATTCCCAGTGGGGGAGGATGTAATGTCCCACATCGGTTGGAAAGGAGAACAAAGCATGCCATATATATGGGTGCGGAAACCTTTCCTAGAGGAGGCTTTTTGGGGGTAACCCCAGAACGTAAAACCGTGAGTCCCGGAAGGGGGGCAAAGCGGACAATATCTGCTATAGGGATTGAGGCTGTTACAAATGGTATCAGAGCCTGGTCCTGGACCGGTGTGTACAGCGGGGACGCTGTATTCCCAGTGGGGGAGGATGTAATGTCCCACATCAGTTGGAAAGGAGAACAAAGCATGCCATATATATGGGTGCGGAAACCTTTCCTAGAGGAGGCCTTTTGGGGTAACCCCAGAACGTAAAACCGTGAGTCCCGGAAGGGGGGCAAAGCGGACAATATCTGCTATAGGGATTGAGGCTGTTACAATGGCAGAGATGGAGGAGAGCTTAATGAGAGGGATCTTGACTAATATCACCTCCTCGATGAATGAATATAACATTTAGAGTAAGTGGGGACTTGACAGTTCACCCGTTATTGCCAATTTTGATGGAGTCCATTTATTTGAGACTTACATTTTACTATCTTTATTTTATGAATATTGTTGATTGTGAAATGATTTTGAGACTTATTTTTTATGTTGGGATTTGGAAGAGTTTAGATTGAATCTAAAACTCTAAATATTTATTTTAGTATGTTATTCTCAGAACATATTCATAATAATGATGATTTATTTATTTAGATTGAAAATGACAATGAGTTTAATATTTTACTGTTAAAACTCTTTGATTGATCCGAGTTAATTGTCTTGGACTGGATATAAATGATTCATATTTGTTTGAACATTATATTAATCACTCTATTGGATTGTACTATATGATGAACATAGGAGGAGATTGTTGGATATATTAATAATATAATCCAATAATATGTTCACATATAAGCCCAATAGATGAAAGCATGGTTATTTGGGACCATATGGGTTGGAGCCCAATAGCTTGCATTATCTCTAGGGTTTCCTAAGCTGGGGGTAACACCGTTGAGCATTCCAAACTTCATGTCTCTTGGTGTAATACTTCAAGCACCTCTAAACCCTTCTCTTTCAAACTCATAACCTCCAACAAAGAGTAGAGCCACGAGTGAAGAAAATTCAATACTTATGCAACAAGGAGTCCACGGTGGCGGATTCAGGAAATTAATGAAGGGAAGACACTCAATAAATTTAAGTACATATAGATTTGGGTCTGGTCTGAAATGCGACTTGCGAGCAGCTGCCGGCTGGCTGGGTCTGGTTGAGATCTAGATCTGGATGGATTGTGACTCAACTACACCCATGATAGACGAAGAAGCAAATATTCCAACTTTCAATAACGGAGATTGAGATTTGAGAGAAGATGAATCAGCATGTAGATGCAAATGATGGATCTGGAATAGAGTTCTCTGCTGTTAGGTTTGGATAATGAAGATGGAGGAGAAAAAAAACACTCACGAAAATAAAGTAGAAGGAGGGAAATTAATGGGGTAAGATATCGTAACAACCAACTAGGATTAGTACCAATCAATTTCACCGTTAGATCGATTATGTGAATCCAACGGTTATATTTATTTCTATCTTTTTATGATTATGATCCACATATTTAATGTCAAAGCATTAAATATGGAAAATCATAACTATACAAATGTGAAAATAAATATAAAGTATTAAATATGGGGAATCATAACCATACAAAGATGAAAATAAATATAACCGTTGGATCAACATAATCGATCTAACAGTGAAAATTGATTGATAGTAATATTGGTAATAATACTAATTAGTCGTTACAATATCCTGCCCCAAAATTAACTTGGAAAAATTCTAATTTTAAGATAAAGGTATTTTTTTTTATTTTTGCATCATATTTCAAGGGTGGACACTTCTCTCCCTGGAACAGTGACCATTGTGCCACTGTTCCCACACAAATTTACCTAAATGCCACGCTCTTGAACTATTTTTCCAAACTGCCACGCAGACAAGGTCGCTTCTGACACAGGCGAACTATGCATGATGATGTGTCAGGAAACTAGTGGTGTCAGAGTTCGCTTCTGACACAGGCGACCTTTATTTTTTATTAAGTTCGCCTACATGGTAGGCAACCTCCATTTTTTTTTAAAAAAAAAATTGATACTTGTTATCCACTAAAAATGTGACATGTCAGCAAACCGAGTTCGCCTGTGTCAAAAGCGAACTTGCCCCCGTGGCAGATTGGGAAATAAGACTGTTCGCGTGGCATTTAGATAAAAAAATTAATGAACAGTGGCATTTTAGTCACTTACCCTCTCTCCCTTCTCCTTAACCTAAATGCGCTCTCACTCCACGTTGATTTGCGAGAAAAAGGCATAACAATTAGCTCAGATAGCTTGGGTCAATGAATCAAAAATAAAGGGACTGAATTCTAAAAAATAAAAAGTTCTAAAACTAAATTAAAGATCAAAGGGTTATGTTTATCAAAATTAATTACTTACAATAAATTGTTGTGAAATATTTTTTTGTCTTTTGAAATATATTTTTTAAAAAAATGATTATCTTTATCCAAAAAAAAGTTATAAAAATACAGTGAAAATAAAAAAAAAATAAGTTGAGTAAATGCTTACAAGTTGTTTTAAAATACTTCATGCCTATTTAAATATTAAGAAACATTTTTAGATAGTATTTGGAGGGAGTTTATAAGAAATTATTACCTTGAAAAATTTGAAGCTTGTGCAGCAAGGAGACGTCATTGATTTGTGGTAAAAAAGCAAAATGATGGAAGTAGGGCCAACAAATATTCTTTATCTCATTGGAGTTTGGAAATTTCCTCTTACTTTCTTGCCAGTTTAAATGTTTTTTTTTTTTTTTCCGTTTCAGTTCAACCTTAAATTATAATGACAGTGAATACTGAATGACCAATGGAGACAAATATAGAAGTTAGAATTTTACAACAAAATTATTAACATTTTCACTATAAAGCCAAATGTATTTCTCATCGATCCATAAAATATGTGAGGTATATCATTTAGTAAAAAACTTAAGGTACGAAATCCCATGAAACACAATACAAGAAATAATTTCTCATATTTTTTTTTTTGGATAAATTCAAAGGTATCCTCCGGCCGTAACCGAAGACTAATCTCCAACGAGCACCGTCAGACCCTTTCGAGGTGGCTCTCCCAAATCATTTTTTTCCATTCTCAGGCTCGAACTCAAGACCTCTGGTTAAGGGACCCAGGCTCCTTATTCAAAAAAAAAAAGAAACAATTTCTCCTATTGACCTATAAAATATGTGGGGTATATCATCTTCTAAAAAAATTGAGGCACGAAATTAGATGATATATATATATATATAGGGTTTATCATTTCTCAAGCTGCCGGAGATAATTTTATCTCCGGCTATTAAATCATAACTGTATAAAGATAGATCAATGTTGATAAAGGAAGAGAGAGAAAAAGAGAATTATAACCATTCAAAGGTGAATCAATAAATATAAGAAAATAAATAATTAAAACGACGTAGTTTTTGGGTGGCAGGTGTTCTGTCTATAAGACAGAGATGTCCAGCCCGATAGACTGGTGTGTTACTCTTGGATCTAGTGCCCTCTCTAAGGTATCTATGGAGAAGATACCCTTGAGTTGAGCGGATCACTGTGCACAGAATATTATAACGGCGCTAGCCAAAGGGGTGTGTGCACAGTGACAGCATAATAGTAAGAGAGAAAGTGTGTTTACCTTTAGGGTTTACCTGGTATTTATAGGGGTTACCTGTGGGTAGTGCAGATGAGCCTTAGGTGTTTCTGACTCAGATCTCGGCCTATCTGCTGAGCTGTCACCGTGTTGTCGGATAAGTATCCTCGATGGATATCTGTCTTGAGTCAATGCTGACTCAGATATTGGGTTGTCCTTTGTTGGGCTTGCTTCTTAATAGGCCCATTATACGGGTCCATAACAGTTGCCCCCCAGCCCGGTAGTTTGGTTGTCCAGGCTGCCGGGGTGAATTGTCTTGCCTTTTGCTTCAGATTTTTGAAGAGCTTTTGAGTTTTTGTAAACTTTTTGCATATAAACTTTTTGCATATATTTTCCTTACATCTCAAGCTTTTGAACCGGGGTCCTCATTGCCCCCTATCTTGGCGGGTTGATCATAGACCATGGGAAATATTTCACGTATTCTCATACCGAGTTTGGGATGACTTGAGTGGTTGGGATCCAACTGGCGAGTTGCCCCCAAGCATCATTCCATACGCATATGTCCTGAGCTTGTAGCTTCCTTCTGAAAACGGGAATGATTTTCCCTTGTCAACTATGTGGACGGGTTATGCATGAACCCGGCAAGATATTGCACATGTTTAACCGGGGAACCTACGAGCTTGAGTTGTTGGGATCCAACTGGCGAGTTGCCCCCAAGTCTCATCCATGTAACCCGGCTAAAAGTTGCCCCCCCAGCCCGGTAGTTTGGATGTCCAGGCTGCCAGGATGAAACAGCAGTAATCTCTGCATTTGAATTTTGCATATTTTATTCAAATTAGGAGTCAAGTTTTTGCTTTAACTTGGCCTTTTTATTGAAGCAATTTTCTTTGGGTTGGAACTTTTCTTTGGCCGACTTAATTGAGTCAGCGATTGCAGATATTATCTGTCATTCATTCAGCCGGTTTTAGCGAACCGAGTATTGAATATGTTGTTTCCGTATTTCTCCCCCAATCTTTTTTGGCTGAGGTGGTGTTTGCCTCCTTTCAACATCGACCTCGGCTTCTCCTTTCGAAGCTTTCATTTTGAGCCCAACTTCTTTCGCGGTTGCGCGGTGACTTTATTGATTCAGATTTAGCTTTTTAGTGTTAACTGAACAAAATGACCTAGCCAAGGTCTTTCATGCGGATTCCGCTTTTTGCTTTTAACCCAATAAGGTCACTTGATCAAGGTCGTACCAATCTGCCCCTTATTTTTCAAGTCCTTCCGTTTTTCTATGCGTAAGCTAGGAGCCATACTCCTGCAATGTGCTTTTTATTTTTAACTCATTTTCTATCCAATTTCTTGCATGTTGCTAGTCGTAGTTTTCCAATATCTTGGCGCTATAATGTTCAACTCGGCTTTTTGCCAGAGTGTCATTTCTTGACTTTTGGTTATTTTGACTTTCCCATGCATTCTGAGCCTTGAATTTTTGGAACGAGGAATGGTACTTCATTGCCCCTTATCTTGGTGGGTTGAGCATGAACCAAGCAAGATATTACGTACATTCCATATAACCGGGTGATGAATGAGCCTGAGTCGTTCGGATCGAACTGGCAAGTTGCCCCCAAGCACATCATCTTTGTAACACGGCTTAACATCATTGTGTCCAGGTGTCTATTTCTTGGATCCTGGATGTGAGTTTGTAGTTCTCCTTACCAAATTCTTGTCAGTAATCGTAGACTGGGGTGTGATTCTTTTTTTTTTTTTTTTTTTTTAGGACCACATCTCTCCAAATCTGTCTTCACTTATCCTGGATTGGGGTGTGGTCCTTTTTTCAGGACCACGTCTCTCCAAATCCAGTAGTCGGGGTGTCCGGGGTGCATATCTGATAAGTATAGTTGGGTTGCTGTGCATTTCTATTGATCGCATTTTATGAATATTTTATTCTCAGCGCGTAGGAATCGGCCATGTTCATGTTCCGAACCTGGATTAGCCTTTGTTCTGTGATGTATGGCTTTAACTATCTTGTCATGTTGAATTCTTACTTCAGACATCCTCCTGTCCTACCCAGTAGTTTGGGTGTCCGAAGCGAAGTCCGTTGAACTATAATTTTGTCAAACTTCCGTGACTAAAGACTCTATTGGAAGTAGGAAAGTTTTTCCCTTTGACCTTTTTGCCGAAGTTTTATTGATTCATTGATCCATGTTCTGCATCCATGGATTCCTGTCGACCCATGTTTTGGATTTTTTCTTATTTCGTTCTTTCTTTGGTGCCGGGCTTCATGAGCCGGGTACTGTGTATGCTATTTCAACA
>JAVKPL010004588.1:0-22059 GCA_032173675.1 Gastrolobium villosum
GTAGTTATTTGTCTAGTCGTGTCTTTTACTCTTCATCTTTGCAACCCACAAATTTGTCTCTTTTTATACGAAGACGCATTGATTGACCTTTGTTAATATTTAATGGGATAACCAAAAAACAACTAGCAAGTATATGTATATCCAAACAACCCTCCTATCTCTCTCTCTCTCAATCTCAAAATTGCTATTTTTCTACTAAAATAAAAAAATTGCTATTTTCATACAATTCAAACTCTAACTAACTAACTAACAAGAGCATAATCCTAAATATGATGATAGATCTCGACAATAAGATACCGATATAACTGTGCTGATATCAAATCAAAATATAAAACCCCCAAATACATTAAACAGAATGAAATTGTCAAAGTACAAACACTAATTTAAGCATTTTGCGTTCAATTCCACTATCATTATTATAAACAAACAATCCACAACATAAGCATTTATCATATGGATGCTTCCTTCGCCGGAATCTTCACGTAACCCGTTTTCTTAAGGCTCTCGATCTTATCATCCTCGTCGTCGTAAGATCTGTGATCGTAGCGGCTGGAGAACGCGGACCACAGCAAGTACATGGTGGCGGCTATGATGGCGCCGCAGCCCACGCCGAAGAGCAAGGCGACGACGACGCTGAGAATGTCCTTCGTGCGGTCGCGTAGGGAGCTGAAGTCGTAGGCGGAGAGTCCGAAGGAGTTGACCACCGGCGAAGGACGGCCCTCGATTTCGATCGGATGGCCGCGATCGGAGAAGATCTCGGCGGCTAAGGAGAAAGAGTAAGAGGAGATGAGGAAGGTTCGGCAGGGCCTTGCGGTGGCGGCTATGGAGAGGGCGAGAAGGCCGCAGAGGACGGCGACCTGCACGCGGAGGAGCACTGCCATGAGAGAGAAACAAATATATATAAAGAGAGAGAGAGAAAGGAATAAAGAGTGTGCGTAGTGAGAACTGTAAGTTTGCAAGTGGTCAAATATGAGTTTCCATTTGAACCCCTATTCATTATCGAATATAATCTTAAAATTCTTAATGTTTTTGTAAGAGTTATGTTATATGAACAATTTCTTTTAATAAAATTTATTTTATATAATAGAGTTTAAGACTGTCATCTTTTCTTCCTCTTTACTATTTTTGGTCAACGTAAGTTGCTTTGTTCCACATCTCCAACTTATTTGGTCGGTTACTTTTATTAAAGTCATGGGAGTTGGGACCCATGGTTTTGAAATTTCAAAATGCAAAAGAAAAAGAAAGAAAGAAAGAAAGAAAGGGAGCGTGGGAGAGATAACAGAATAAGAACAAAAAGAAAGAAAAAAAGAGAGAAAGAGAGACCGAGACCGAAGCGTCGCGCAGAAGAGAAGAAGAAGGGAAGAGGCTCCGGTGCGGTGCAGTAATATTTCATCGGAACAAGCTCATATTTTAGAGGAATGTTCGTGGTGTGTAGTAGCTCATACTCACGGGTCATTTTGTGGTTTGAAACTATCTAGAGCATAGATCTGATTTCTCTTTTTAAGAACTTATGTGGTGACATTTCTCTTTACTCTTTCTAATGATTTCTATTTTGGTGATGATGTTGTAGGATTCCTTAAATATAGAAAGAATATATGTAATATGTCTCTTGTCAGGCTAGAGGCCACGACTTGATTTCTATCTTGTTGATGATGTTATAGGATTCCTCTAAATATAGAAGATATGTCTCTTGGCAGGCCCGAGGCCAAGACAGGCTTCATGTTTCTTAAAAAACAAGACAGGCTCAGACCAATATCTTAACTTGTGGCAGGCTGAGAGACTGTGTCAGGTTTAAAATATTCTATATGGGCCTAGCCTATTTATGCTAAAGCTTAACTTGGCCCGGCACATTTACACGAGCCTAACCTAGACTATTGAGGTAATTTTTGTTATCATACAACATTCCAACTGTAAGGTCTGGTGGAATGATTGGGACCCAAATTACATTTCCTTAACCCTAACAACCCTGTTCTCAAATGAATAGAGCAACTCAACACAGGTGCATTCTTGGTCTGGAAACATTGCATGATGTGCAAAATGAAAGCATGGAACAGAGTTTGAAACATTTACAACAAAGAGCTCTTGTATGCACCCCGAGTGATCTGGCTATTACTAGTTGTGCTTCTCAACTTTCTTCAAAATGATAAATTTTCTATGGTGAGAAAGGAAGAAAACAAAAAACTGAAAATAGTACATAATAAAAAATGCTAGTCCAGGCCATATTGGAGGGTATCGAGTGACTGGTAATTGTCAACAAACTGAAGTTGTAAGAGGATAAGAGCATGATTTGTAGTTGGTTTGAATAGAAACTGTTGTATATAAATTATATACAGGTAGTTGGTTTGTACAATTCTTCCCCCTCCCACACACATACACAATTTTTGCATGATAAAGATTGTGAATTTTGATTATTTTGCGTAGCTCCGACCGTTTTCTGGAATAAATCTTTGGTACTGTTACTGTACCTAGATTCAGTAGATCTCATTAACGAGAACAGTACACATTAAAAAATGCTAGAGGAGAGAAAAACTTTTTAACAGAAAAAAGAATTAGGTGACATATAATTTTTTTCATTGATGGAATGCACTGAATATTTAATACAATAATAATACCAAAGATTTATTCCTTGTTCTGCTTTCTGCTGCTGTTTTTAGTGTAAGAATTTTCTTGTTGGGGGACACAGAAAGCAATATTTTACTGATGGCAAATTTGAGTTGATGTTGATGGAAACTTGAGAGGGGTTCTGGTGGTTGACTAGTCAAGTGTATTATTATATAGGATAAGGGAGATTTTAGGACTTAGGTAAAGCCTCCGGATAACAATTCAGTGGTTTCCGCCGAATTATACTTTACGGGAAATAATAATCTCATGTGATAGGAGATTATTATCTTATTTCATAAACACTTCGATAATTATGTTATCATTTTTTATTTATTTATTTATTTCTTTTTAGTGGTGGGCCCCAATACTTTATGTCTTAGCATAAGATATGCTCTTTCCTATAACATGAGAGTAGAGAAGCCCATACTTTATACCATCTGTATATACATTAATTAAAGTATATTTTTTTAAATGATTTAATTCATAGTATTTTTTAACGAAGGATATATTTATTTATTTAATTTAAATTCTTAAAATTAAAATACCTATTTTTTATTTTTTTATTTCATGCATAAGATACTTAATAATTGTTTTGATTTCTTCAGTAAAATGAAATTAGTATTTTCAAATATGAATCCAAGTTTGTTCAAAGGATTAAATAATTTTTATTTACATAATATTGGGCAGTTAATACTCACCAAGGATTTTGTTGAAGTTAGAATATGCAATGATGAAAATATAATCCTGGCATTTATAACAATTTTTATTTAGTATATTGTTATAAATATTGGGCAGTTTTTTTATTTATAACAATTTTTATTTATAACAATTTTTATTATAAAATGATAAAATTAAAATATTGGGGGCACTTACATAAAACACAAAAGTAAGAATATGAAATGACATTTGAAATTAGGATTCTTCCTAAATTTTTTGCATTTTCAGCCATAAAAATGAGCATTATTTTAATTAAATTAAATTAAATTAAATTTAAAAGGAGAACTCATAAATATAATCGGATAAGAAATCAATTTATCATCTTGACATTCACCCATTATGTGATTCCAAATCGACAGAAATAATTAAGCTAATCGGAAGTAACATCAACAAATCTAGGTAGAATACTTGTATTTTTTATTTAACAAATAATGAGAATATTTATTTGGATAGTATACGTAATAATAAAAATTTATATATATAATATTGTAATACTCACCAAGGATCAAAAAACGACGGTTTCTATAATCCCTCAATGAATGAACAAACCACAATATCATATGTATGCCAAAAACAAAAACATGTAACCACGTGGATGGGCGTGGGTGTGGGCGTGATAGTTCAGCATTTCGTCCCTTAAGTAAGTGATTGGGGGTTCGAACCTCAACTCTTGTGAATGGAAAACATTCCGTAGCCAGCTCTTTACCGTTTTGTGCGCTGACCCAGAGCGAAGGATATCGGCTGTGAGGATACCCGGAACTAAAACATGTCAACTATGAAAATAACGAGGTCTCTTCCTTCTCAATTCTATACATATTCAAGTTAAACCATGATTCTTTTCCTCCTAGCCTCTTTTTCTAAAATAGGATGATGACAAATTTTCTGAATCCTATTTGCCACCACATTCATTGAAGGCCTCTCGTCAGGATATTGAGCAGTACATTCAAGAGCAAGCTGCAGGAGCTTCACAATTTCCTCCTTAAGTACATTGTGGTGCTTGAGAAGCTCCATGTCAAAAACTTTTGTATCCCACTCGTCATGAACAACACATTGGGCCCATAGTGCGAGGTTGTCTACCCCTTCTTCATTTGGTAAAAAATGAGGAAGAGCTTTCCATGTAAGAAAATCAATGTCAAAAACTTGGGCATTCAACTCGTCTTGAATGACAGATTGGACCCATCTTGGGAGATCCACCCCTTCTTCTTCATTCAGTGAAGAATGAGATGTGGGAGCCTTCCCTGTTAGAAGCTCCAAAAGAATTATACCAAAGCTATAGACATCTGCTTTTTGGGAAACTTTGCAGGCTTCAGTGACCTCTGGGGCATGGTAACCTGACACACGGTTCGATACTGGAGAGGTAATTGGGAGAGCAAGATGAGCAAGACCAAAGTCAGAGACACGAACTTCATAAGATTTGGTGAGAAGAATGTTTGATGACTTGATATTTCCATGGGAGGTTGTGATACAGAAGCAAGAATGTTGCATTTGACTAGAGAAGCTAAAATGTTAAGTCCAAGATATGCAAATTCATGTTCTGATTTCAAGGCACAGTTTCAATTGGGTTCCAAAGTTATTTTGGGTCAAATTATGATTAGTTAGCTGCCTATGAAGGAAGATCAAGAGTTTTAACATTTAAAGTGCAAGAAAGAGAATTTTAGTTGTTATTTTTATTTCCTAAGCAACACAATTCTTGGGAGCATGACTCTTGGGAGTTGGGTTTAGTTATTGTTATTTTTATTTCCTAAGCAACACAATTCTTGGGAGCATGACTCTTGGGAGTTGGGATTAGTTATTGTTATTTCTATTTCCTAAGCAACACAACTCTTGGGAGCATGACTCTTGGGAGTTGGGATTAGTTATTGTTATTTCTATTTCCTAAGCAACACAACTCTTGGGAGTTGTTTGTCTCTTTGTATTCTCATGTTTTAGTTATTCTATAAATATGAGATATTTTGTAATGCAGAGGACAAATTTGATAAATGAAAAAGTGTGTTGCAAGTTCTCAAACTTGGATTGAATCTTGTTATCTTTATCTAACCGTTGGTTAGTGGTGAGGCGAGTGGGTTCTTTATCAGTTGGGAGGGTGGCTTAGCCTTTAATCTCAATTGTGGTGGACTCTTATCTATCCCATTTTTTTACAAAGTGTATTTTCCTTTCTTCTCATACCCATCACGTATCAACTTGGTATCAGGAGCACCGGTTCACATGGAAGACGAAGGTCCAAGGTACAGAACCCGTGAGCAAAATCAAAATATGAGGCGTGACCAACAACTTGCAAATCTTGAAAATCAGATTGAAGAAATGCGCCAAGCTCTTGCTGATCTTGTCCAACGGAATCATCGTGGACGTAGGCGACATTCCAGAAGCACTCATAGCCCCTCCATTCATGATTCTTCTGCTAGTGACTCAAGTGTTTCTTCAAATGAGTCAACACCTCATGATAGAAGAAGAAAAAAATTCCAAGATGACTTTAGAGATGTGAAGGTCGAACCGCCAGAATTTGATGGCAGCTTGAATCCCGATATTTATTTGGAATGGGTTCGTTCTATCGAGCGAATTTTTGAAGCTAAAGACTTTGATGATGAGAAGTGCTTCAAAATTGCAAGCATTAAACTCAAAAAGTATGCATCAATATGGTTTGAGAACTTGAAGATGGAGAGCAACCAAGAAGGCAAGAGAAAGCTCAAATCTTGGGCTAAACTGAAGAGGCTGATGGATAAAAGATTTCTTCCTGCCAGTTACAAACAAGACTTGTATCTCAAAATTGCATCTCTCAAACAAGAAGATCTGAGTGTTGAAGAGTATATTAGGGAGTATGAGCAACTCCTTATGACTAGTGGCCTTCAAGAAGTTCAGGAACAAAAAATTGCTCGTTTTATTGGCGGATTAAATACTGATATTGCCGAGAAGGTGGAACTACAACCTTTTTGGACTTTTGAAGATGTGTGCAAGTTAGCCATTAAAGTGGAGAAACATTCAAAATCAAAGAAGGCAACCAGCAAGCCATCAAGTTTCTTTAAGAATTACTCTTCTAAGGGTGACTCCTCCTCATCAAAAATTATTAAAGAGAAGGAGAAGGTCAAGGAAGCTCCGAAGGAATTTAAAAAGAAGTTGGATGGAAAGAAATGTTTTAAATGCCAAGGCTATGGCCATTTTCAAGCTGATTGTCCTAATAGACGGGTCCTGACACTTAAAGAAATTGAAGAAATTGAGCATGAATATGAACAAGGTCCAGTTTGGGATGCTGAACATGATGAAATCCCGGGTGAAGAAGTTATCTTAGAAGCAGACCGAGGGGAGCATCTGCTTATGTTACGAAGAGTTCTCCATGTTAAAGAAGCACCTAAAGAGAAAAGCCAAAGAGAACAAATCTTCTACACAAGGTGCACCATCAAAGGAAGGGTATGCAATCTCATTGTGGATAGTGGGAGTTGTGTTAATGTTGCTTCTACGTTACTCATTCAGAAGCTTCAATTACCTACCACTCCTCACCCACATCCTTACAAATTACAATGGCTAAGCAAGAATAGCGATGTTAAGGTAACTCAACAAGCCCTTATTCCTCTTTCAATTGGGAATATTTATCATGACCGAATCTTGTGTGATGTGATCCCTATGGATGCATGTCATATTCTGTTGGGACGTCCTTGGCAATTTGACAAATATGTTGTTCATGATGGTCATAAAAATACTTATTCTCTTGTTGACAATCAAAAGAAAATCACACTTGCACCTTTACCACCAAATGAAATTCATGTGAGTTTATATGGGGAGGGAAACACAAGTGAGAAAAATTCCTATGTGAATGAAACAGAGGTTGAGCGTTCATTACTTCAAAACAAGCCTATTTTTGTCCTGCTTGTTGTTGAAACATCCATAAGTACAGTTGAGGCCCCTTTACATCCTTTGGTGCAATCTTTGATTGAGAAATTTCAAGATGTGTTTCCGAATGATTTGCCCCCTGGTTTGCCACCAATTAGGGGAATAGAACATCAGATTGACCTTATGCCTGGCGCTCCATTACCAAATAGGGCTGCCTATAGGTGTAATCCTGAAGAAACAAAAGAACTACAAAGACAAGTGGAGGAGTTGATGGCTAGAGGATTTGTTAGAGAAAGTATGAGTCCTTGTTCTGTTCCAGCTTTACTTGTTCCTAAAAAGGATGGTACTATGCGTATGTGTGTTGATAGTAGGGCCATAAACAACATCACCATCAAGTATAGGTATCCAATCCCTCGCCTTGATGATATGCTTGATGAATTACATGGTTCTAATGTTTTCTCTAAGATTGATCTTCGCAGTGGATATCACCAAATTAGAATGAAGGAAGGAGATGAGTGGAAGACTGCTTTTAAGACTAAAGGAGGGTTATATGAATGGAGAGTCATGCCCTTTGGGCTTTCTAATGCTACAAGCACCTTTATGAGACTTATGAATGAAGTTCTTCGTCCTTTCATTGGGAATTTTGTTGTGGTGTATTTTGATGATATCTTGGTTTATTCTAAGAGTAATGAAGATTATTTGAAGCATTTGGAAAGTGTCTTTTCTGTTTTGAGACAAAAAAAACTTTATGGGAAATTAGAAAAATGTGATTTCTTCTCTCTTCGTGTTGTTTTTCTTGGCTATGTTGTCTCCAATGATGGAATTTCTGTTGATCAATCAAAAATTGAAGCTGTGAAATCTTGGCCGACCCCAACTAGCGTAACTGAAGTAAGAAGTTTCCATGGCCTTGCATCTTTTTATAGAAGGTTTATAAAAAATTTTAGCACCATCATGGCTCCCATCACTGAATGCATGAAGGCAGGTTGCTTTGAATGGACTAAGGCTGCTGATAATGCCTTTAATTCCATCAAGAGAAGGCTTTGTGAAGCACCAGTTTTAGCATTGCCCAATTTTGATGATCTCTTTGAAGTAGAATGTGATGCTAGCGGAGTTGGAATTGGGGCTGTCCTAGTGCAATCTAAGCGACCCATTGCATATTTTAGTGAGAAGTTTAATGGCTCAAGGCAAAAATACAGCACTTATGATAAAGAGTTCTATGCAATTGTGAGAGCTCTTGATCATTAGAGTCATTATCTTCGTCCTAAGCAGTTTGTGTTGCATTCTGACCATCAAGCACTTAAGTTTATTAATGGGCAACACAAGTTGAACCCAAGGCATGCCAAATGGGTTGAATTTCTACAGTCCTTCTCATTTGTATCCAAACATAAATCTGGAAACTCTAATATTGTAGCTGATGCGCTTTCAAGAAGATATTCTCTCTTATCCATTGTTGAAGCAAAGGTTCTTGGTTTCCATTTGATTAAAGATCTTTACAAAGATGATCCAGATTTTTCTCATTTCTTTGAAGACAAGAAAAATGGGATTTCAAGCCCATATATGATTCAAGAAAGCTTTCTTTTCAAAAATAACAAGTTATGCATTCCAAAAAGTTCTTTGCGTGATCTTTTAGTAAGGGAAGCTCATGGTGGAGCAATAGCTGGTCATTTTGGCATCAACAAAACTCTTGACATCTTGCAAGAGCACTTTCATTGGCCTAAGATGGCAGGAGATGTTCAAAATGTTGTTTCAAGGTGCTCTATTTGTCACAAAGCAAAGAGTCAATTCCATCAAGGGTTATACACTCCTTTACCTGTTCCAAATCAGCCATGGGAGGATGTAAGCATGGATTTTATTGTGGCATTACCTCGTACTCAAAGAGGTAAAGATGCTATCATGGTGGTTGTTGATCGTTTCTCAAAGATGGCTCATTTTATTCCTTGTACAAAATCAGATGATGCTTCTCATGTGGCTGATCTTTATTTCAAGGAGGTTCTCAAGCTTCACGGAGTACCAAAAACCATTGTAAGTGAGAGAGATTCTAAGTTCTTAAGTCATTTCTGGAGGTGTTTGTGGAAATTATTGGGTACTAAGCTCTTGTTTAGCACAGCTTATCACCCTCAAACTGATGGACAAACTGAAGTCACAAACAGAACACTTACAACTCTTCTTAGAGGTATGGTGAGTAAGAGTCTTAAAGATTGGGATATTAAACTTTCTCATGCTGAGTTTGCATATAATAGAGTTCCATCTTATGCTACGGGAAAGTCTCCTTTTGAGGTAAACTATGGAGTAAACCCTCTCACTCCCATTGATTTAATTCCTCTTCCAATAGAATCCCAAGTGAGTTTTGAAGCTGAAGAACGTGCTAAAGCAATGAAAAGGCTCCATGAACAGGTCAAGGTCAGAATTGAGAAAATTAATGAGTTGTACAAACAAAAGGCAAACAAGCATCGCAAATCACAGCAATTCAGTCCTGGAGATCTGGTTTGGCTCCATTTGAGGAAAGAAAGATTTCCTTCGAAAAGAAAAAATAAACTGATGGCTCGAGGAGATGGTCCCTTCAAGGTGATAGAAAAGGTTGGAGATAATGCATATAAGTTGGAGTTACCCGGAGAAACCAATATTTCTGCAACTTTCAATGTTGGTGATTTAAATCCATACTTAAGTGAAAATGAAGACCACGAGGATTTGAGGACAAATCCCAATCAGGAAGGGGAGGATGATACAGAAGCAAGAATGTTGCATTTGATTAGAGAAGCTAAAATGTTAAGTCCAAGATATGCAAATTCATGTTCTGATTTCAAGGCACAGTTTCAATTGGGTTCCAAAGTTATTTTGGGTCAAATTATGATTAGTTGGCTGCCTATGAAGGAAGATCAAGAGTTTTAGCATTTAAAGTGCAATAAAGAGAATTTTAGTTGTTTTTTTTTTTTTTTCCTAAGCAACACAATTCTTAGGAGCATGACTCTTGGGAGTTGGGTTTAGTTATTGTTATTTTTATTTCCTAAGCAACACAATTCTTGGGAGCATGACTCTTGGGAGTTGGGATTAGTTATTATTATTTTTATTTTCTAAGCAACACAACTCTTGGGAGTTGTTTGTCTCTTTGTATTCTCATGTTTTAGTTATTCTATAAATATGGGATATTTTGTAATGCAGAGGACAGATTTGATAAATGAAAAAGTGTGTTGCAAGTTCTCAAACTTGTCTTGAATCTTGTTATCTTTATCTAACCGTGGGTTAGTGGTGAGGCGAGTGGGTTCTTTATCAGTTGAGAGGGTGGCTTAGCCTTTAATCTCAATTGTGGTGGACTCTTATCTATCCCATTTTTTTTACAAAGTGTATTTTCCTTTCTTCTCATACCCATCACGTATCACTTCCTCTCTCAGGAGTTTTGTAGGGACAACGATTCTCCCTTGAAGTGAAATTATGCCTTGCTGGTTCAGGCTAACACCAGGCTGGTTTCTCAGTCTCTTCCAACAGTCAACGACTTGCTGAGCTTGTTTGATCCTTTCTAGGAGTTCGTCTATGATCTGCCCCGCCCAATATTCGGCTCCGCATTCACTATTTACCACTGCTAAGTTCAAGTTCCAGAATTCCTCCATCAGTCGATGCTCGGCTATCATCATGCTCGCAACTCCTCTGGTTTTTCTGCTCAAGGCATCTGCGACTACATTTGCCTTACCGGGATGGTATTGTAATTCAAAGTCGTAGTCCTTTATGAACTCCATCCAACGGCGTTGTCTCATGTTCAGCTCCTTTTGGTCGAATAAATACTCGAGGCTCCTGTGATCACTGTACACTGTTAGAGTTGCACCGTACAAGTGATGACACCATATCTTCAAGGCGAACACGATCGCAACTAATTCTAGATCGTGTGTGGGGTGGTTTTCCTCGTGCGGCTTCAGTTGTCAGGATGCGTACGCTACTGGTCTTCCGTGTTGCATAATTACACAACCCAAGCCTATCTTGGAGGCATCACAATACACCTCGAATGGTTCTTCCGGGTTTGGCAGTGTCAGTACCGGAGTTGTTGTCAGCATTTTCTTTAATTCTTGAAAACATGCTTCACATTCTTGGGTCCATACGAAGGGGACTTCCTTTCTTGTCAGTCGGGTAAATGGCAATACCCTCTTTGAAAACCCTTCGATAATACCCTGCTAGTCCGAGGAAGCTCCTTATCTCTGTGACAGTCTTTGGTAGTTCCCAGTCTACTACTGCTTCGATCTTACTAGGGTCCACTGCTACTCCTTTTTCTGAAATTACATGTCCGAGAAATTGGATCTCGGCCAGCCAGAATTTGCACTTTGATGGTTTTGCGTATAGTTGTTTCTCCCGCAATACTTGTAGCACAGTTCTTAAGTGTTCTGCATGCTCTTCTCTGCTCTTCGAGTATATTAGTATGTTGTCGATGAATACGACCACGAACCGATCCAAGTAAGGTTGGAAGATCTGATTCATGTAACCCATGAATACTGCTGGGGCATTGGTCAATCCGAAGGGAATAACCAAATACTCGTAATGTCTGTATCTCGATCTGAAGGCAGTCTTAGGGATGTCTTCCGGCTTGATTCGGATCTGGTGGTATCCTGACCGGAGGTCGATATTTGAAAACACCTTCGCACCCCTTAGTTGATCGATTAAGTCCTCGATACGAGGCAAAGGATACTTGTTCTTGACAGTTACTTTGTTGAGTTGCCGATAGTCTGTGCAAAGTCTCATCGACCCGTCCTTCTTCTTTACAAACAGAACTGGTGCTCCCCACGGGGACACACTGGGTCGGATGAAATTCTTCCCTAACAAGTCTTCTAGCTGCTTCTTCAACTCTACTAGTTCCAGGGGAGACATGCGATAGGGCGCAATTGAGATTGGCACAGTCCCGGGTACAAGTTCAATAGAGAACTCCACTTCCCTATCAGGGGCAAAAGTGGTAATGTCGTCAGGAAATACATCCTCGAATTCTTTGACAACGGGGATGTTCGTCAAAGGCATCTCGCTAGCACCTACTAGGCCAGCTATTAGTCCGAGAGTACAGTCTCTTGATTCAACCGGTAAGGTCCTGGAGAGTGGGGTCTCTATCCTTCCTCCGGCGACTATTATACTTCGGCTTCTACAATCGATTATTACGCGTTGTTTGGCTAGCCAATCCATTCCTAATATTAGATTCAGTTTGGCTAAGGGTAGTGTAACGCCCTCCCTTGTATGCATCCAAGAGAGTCGTTTGCTAAGCGGAATTAGAGTCGTTACGTCACATAAGCTAACAAAGATTCTTATTCTAAGTACAAACCCGTAAGACATTTAGAAGTTCTTATCACATCTGTTTGGACGATAAAAAAATGTTTCAAGTGATTTTGAAAGAGCACGTTTGGGGCTTTGCGTGCATATAAAATAATAGTAATTCGGAGTTCGTTTGCTCATAAAAACACCACCCGTAAGGTGCGCCGTAAAAATTTCAGCACTTAAATTCTTTTCACAAAGGTTTTCCAAAATAGCCGCTGTTCATCAAAGTTCAAGATAAAATAGAAATGATAAAGTCTACAGTCATCCAAGAGTACCAAAATATCAATCATTACAGTCATCCAATCAAACAAACAGCAACAGTACAAGTCCATTCATCAGCAAGCAACAGCAAACATCACGTCTTCATTTGCTTTTACGTCCTCCTGCCATTTAGGAAAATAGCAGCCCCGAAGGGGTGAGAATAATCCCAATAGTGTGGCAACAAAACCAGTAATATAACAGTATTAACTAGGCACAAAATCATAAACAGTCACTTCAACATATCCTTGTTCCTTTTCCTTTTTCCTTTTCATCATATTCATATATATAGCGCATATAACGCCTTTCCTTTTCATCATATTCATATATTGCGTATATAACGCCTTTCCTTTGCGCTTTTAGCACCGTCGTGCGCGCACTTCACAGTGGAATCAAATAACCCTTGGCACCTGAGCTCCATGTGGATTCCAACTGTGGGCTTATGCGGACTGATGCCAAGTGTCCCATACCCCGGTACCTTGGGGATGCCTATATGATGCTTGCTCAAACACATGGTCCTGTACATAACTATTCTAAAACAAGGCCTATATGATCTTGATACATGCATGTCATGCTATGCTTTCACACACAAAGCGTAAAAATGCGGTATGATGTAAGGTGCATGCTTATATACCTTTCATATAGCCATCACGGCACATATACTTTTCATATGCGTTATGCTGCCACATAACGTCTTTACCTCATAATCATATAGCCATCACGGCACATTTTTGGCAGTTTCCTTTCATCATACGGAACATAATACTCTTATGGAATATGGAGCATCATGTCACAATTTTATACCAGTAGTCAATAGTCACATTAGGTAATATCGCCTGACACTTACCTTGTGTGCCTTAAACAATATCAAACAGCGGCGAAGTATCTCACTTCTTAGGCGCACCTAAATCAATTACAACCAATCATTTACAGCGGCGATATACAGCAGAAACAGTGAGCATACAGCAGCGTTTTACAGTGGAAAACAGTGAGCATACAGCAGTGTTTTACAGTGGAAAACAGTGACGTTTGTTCTTAAAACAGTGAGCAGAAAACAGTGAGTTGTTCTTTAAAACAGTGAGCCGAAAATAGTGACGTTTCCCTTAAAACAGTGGGCAGAAACAGTGACGTTTTACAGTGGACAGAAACAGTGACGTTTTACAGCAGAAAAACAGTAGCACCTTACAGCAGAACAGTGAACGTTTTAAAACAGAACCAGTGACATTTTGGACCTTAAAACAGTGGCAGAACAGTGGCATTTGAATGTTAAAACAGTGACATAATCAATGGCATTTGAACCTCAAAACAGTGGCATGAGTAGTGTTATTTGTGCATCAAAACAGTGGCATGAATGGTGACATTTAATCATTAAAACAGTGACATTAGTGGTGATATTTGCACATCAAAAACAGTGGCAAGGTGAGTGGTTTTTGAACATTAAAACAGTGGCATGAATGATACATTTGAACATCCAAAACAGTGATAAAAATCATGATTTTTAGACATTAAAACAGTGGCATAAATAGTGATCCTTGATCATCAAAGCAGTGGCAAAATGGGAGTATTTAGACACCAATACAGTGGCATAGAGGGTAGTGTTTGGACATCAAGATGATGGTTATTTTATGCAGAAACAGTGGCTCATTAAGTTCTAAAATAGTGAGTGTTTTTGGTGCAAAACAGTGACATATGTTGCAAAACAGTGACATATGTGGCATTAAAACAGTGAGCATTTTATGCAGAAACAGTGGCACATAATGGACTAAAACAGTGAGTGTTTTTATGCAGAAATAGTGGCATGTGATGCACTAAAACAGTGAGCATTTTATACAAAACAGTGGCATCAAAATGGTGAGCTTGTCCAACCGAAACAGTGGCATATGCATCCTCAAAACAGTGGCACTTTTATACAAAACAGTGGCACTTTTATACAAAACAGTGGCATCAAGATGGTGCTCTTGTAAAACTGAAACAGTGGTAGATTCATTCCAAAACAGTGGCATATATCTCCTCAAAACAGTGGCATATTCATACAAGAAAACAGTGGCATGAACTTAAACATAACCATGAGACTTTCATTCTATAACTCATGCATACAAGTCATCATAAAATAGCTCCATCCTTATACTTTAACCATGCTCATTCAAGAATCCAAAACAACACATATTCAAAGA
The DNA here is from genome assembly GCA_032173675.1 of Gastrolobium villosum. Classification (NCBI taxonomy): domain Eukaryota; kingdom Viridiplantae; phylum Streptophyta; class Magnoliopsida; order Fabales; family Fabaceae; genus Gastrolobium; species Gastrolobium villosum. The sequence goes on from JAVKPL010004588.1 coordinate 14,853, forward strand.
GGCATTCAAGAACACACATGATTACACACCATGAAAGAGGTCTAAGTTCTAGGCTTACCTCTTGTAGCACACACTTCTTGTTCACACACCACACCTTTCTAGTTCTACCAACAACAAGTCCACACTTCCTAGGAGATGATCTATGCGCATAAATGGTGAGGAGGACAACTTTGGACAGCTCCCAAGGTGAGGAACAAAGCTGGACAGTGAGGGAAAGAGAGGAGAAAAATTGCACTTGCTTGGTGTTCTTGAGCCACGGCTGTGAGAGTGTGAGGGAAGGTGAGTTAGCTTAGTCTTTCTTCCTCCTATGGTTCTTACAATGTTCAGCTAGAGTGTGAGGGAGAGGGGAAGAAGTTGGCTGCACATGAACATGGGGACAGCCCCCTCTTGTGCGCAAGACTTAAAGAGAAGGAGAGGGAAGGTTGCAATGATGAACATCATGAAAATTCTGGTTTCTTGTAAGAGTGGGACTGCACAATAGGTTTGAACAAGCAAGAGTTTGCTTCTTAGTTACTCTATGCACATGCAAGGAGGTGAAAGGGATAGGTTCAGATCTGAGTTATGCTACTTAAGTCAGAATTTTTTTTTTTCACACAACAAGCAAGCTAGGCGCACACAAGATGGAGTGGAAAGGAGGTGCATCATGAGCACAGATTTGTGGCAGCCTAAACTCTGATTTGGAGCTGTCTTGTGCGCATAAGATGAGGAGGTTGCAGCCCCAAAATCCTTCTTTTTCTGCATGTGTAAGCAAGGACAGTTTTGGTTCATGATGGACTGCCAAAAGCATGCAAAAATCTGCACATTTCAGCCTCATGATGGAAGGTGTAAGGTGGTTCTCCAAGTCAACACTCAAAGGCAGATTTTGTGTCATAGAAAAATCTGATTCTAACCCTCTCCATGTGCGCCTAAATGAGGAGAGATGCAGCCCAAATTGATGCTAAGAAGTACATGTGTCTTTCATGAAATGAAGTTGAAGTCAAATGTGCACAAAATAAGAGTGATGTGGCGGTCAATCAAGGAGTAAGTTGGCAGATTTTTCTAAGTCTTTCCTATCTACTATGCGCATGAAATGAGTAGGAATTACTCTTGCCATGTGAAAGCTTCTTGATACACAAGACACCTTGTTGGACAAGGCTTAGGGGAGGTAATATTGGGTACAACTTTGGGCTGAACAAGATGGATCCAAAAGCCTCCTTGGGCCAATGGCCACACACAAAAAGAACCCAATCACACAAGTCCAATAGTGACAAGTCCACACACACTAGCCCACTTCCAAAGTCCAATAAACACTAAAGCCCTCTAACACACACTCAAATTACTCATATGAATTTAATAAATTTCACATGCCTACATATGCACCCTCCTATGATTTAATTTAAATACTTACCTTAGTCTCATCCAAGGATAAGGTCAAACAATTCGCAAGCCATCAAACATACACATGCATCTATCTCATTTTAACACCTATGTATTTTACTAATTATGTGGGATGTTACACTCTCCCCACCAAATAGGAATTTTGTCCGCAAAATAAACTTACTTAAGAGCTAAACAGTTCCGGATAGCGTTTCCGAATGTCGTCCTCGCGCTCCCAAGTGGCTTCAACTGCCGATCTATTGTTCCACAATACTTTCACCAAAGGAATCTCCTTAGAACGGAGTCGCTTGACGGATCTTTCAAGAATTTGGAACGGTTGCACTTGGTACGTCAGATTTTCCTTTAGTTCTACTTCTTCCGGCTGTAACACGTGAGATGGATCAGAGAGATACTTCCGTAGCTGTGACACATGAAATACATTGTGAATTCCTGACAGATTGGGTGGTAAAGCCAACCGGTATGCAGACTCTCCAATCCGGTCCATAATCAGATATGGTCCTAAGTACCGTGGACTTAACTTCTTTACTCTCATTCTCCTTCTGAGTCCCGATGTAGGTGTGATTCTCAAAAATACATGGTCTCCGACTTCGAAAGATAGAGGCTTATGACGCTTGTCGTAATAACTCTTCTGTCTGGCCTGAGCCCTCTGCATATTTTCTCGAATCTTCTTTACTTGTTCGGATGTTTCTTGAATTAGATCAGGTCCTAATATACTTCGCTCACCTACTTCAGTCCAACAAAAAGGGGATCTGCATTTTCTCCCATACAAAGCTTCGTACGATGCCATTTGAATATTGGAATGGTAACTGTTGTTGTAAGCAAACTCAATCAACGAAAGATAATTATCCCAGCTGCCTCCTAACTCCAAAACACATGCTCGTAACATGTCCTCTAATGCTTGAATGGTGCGTTCCGTCTGTCCATCGGTCTGCGGATGATAAGCAGTACTCAATCTCAAATGGGTCCCTAATGCTCTTTGGAAAGATTCCCAGAACTTAGATGTGAACTTGGGATCACGATCGCTGACAATACTCGTAGGAACTCCATGCAGTTTCACAATCTCCTGCAGGTAAATCCTGGCAAGCCTCTCTGTATTATATGTGGTTCTAACACGCAAGAAATGAGCTGACTTCGTTAGTCGATCAACAATCACCCAGATAGCATCATATCCTTCTCGCGTCCGAGGAAGTCCAACTACAAAATCCATCGCGATACTGTCCCACTTCCATTCGGGAATCTCCAAAGGTTGAAGAAGTCCCGAAGTTCACCTTCTGACAAGTTAAGCATCGAGATACATACTCAGCAATATCACGCTTCATACCCGGCCACCAAAACGAGGTCTTCAAATCATGGTACATCTTCGTGGATCCAGGATGAACTGCATACTTACCCTTGTGAGCTTCCTGCAAAACTTCTTGCTTCAACTCTTCATTCGGCACAACTAACCGACCTTGAAATCTCCAGATATCATTCTCGTCCTTTACTACCTCTTGGTTACCAACCAACTCGCGGACTAACTCTTCATCTTTCTGAGCCTCCTTAATTCTACTTATCAATTCATTCTCCACCTTTATACTTCCCAATCTTATGCTATGCCCTCTCTCATCTACAGATAAGTTCAAATCTCGAAAGGCCTCAAACAATATTAGTTCTTCCATCATCAGAGTTGCAGTGTGCAGTGTCTTCCTACTCAGGGCGTCAGCTACCACGTTTGCCTTTCCTGGGTGGAATTTAAGTTCAAAAACGTAGTCCTTCAGAAATTCCATCCACCGTCGTTGCCGCATATTCAGCTCCTTCTGGTCGAACAAATACTTCAAACTCTTATGATCGCTGAACACGTCAAACTGCGAACCATACAAGTGGTGCCTCCAGATCTTAAGTGCGAACACTATAGCTGCTAACTCCAAATCGTGCGTAGGATAATTTTCTTCGTGAGGCTTAAGTTGTCGAGATGCATAGGCTACCACCATACGATCCTGCATCAACACGCATCCAAGTCCTTTTAGCGACGCATCACGGTATACTTTGAACTTCCGGGTAGGATCCGGAATCGTGAGTACGGGAGCACTTGTCAACCTGCTCTTCAGTTCCATGAAACATTCTTCACAGCTTCGGTCCACTCAAACGGCTTGTCCTTCCGAGTGAGACGGGTAAGAGGTTGCACTATCTGAGAGAAATTCTGGGTAAACCTTCGATAATATCCAGCCAGACCTAAGAAACTTCTTACTTCGGTGACAGTCTTGGGTCGTTCCCAATTCATGACAGCTTCAACCTTGCTGGGGTCCACCGCAATACCTTCTGATGAAATGACATGGCCCAGAAACTGGACCTCCTTAAGCCAAAACTCGCACTGCTTCTCCTTCAATATTTGCAAGACAATCCTCAGATGTTCCGCATGCAGCTCTTCATTAGCTGAGTAAATCAGGATGTCGTCGATAAACACAATAACAAACTGATCAAGAAATGGGCGGAAAATGCGGTTCATGTAGTCCATGAATACCGCTGGAGCATTCGTAAGTCCGAATGGGATCACCTAATATTCGTAGTGCCCATAACGAGTCCTAAAGGCGGTTTTAGGAATATCCTCCGGTTTGACCCGGATCTGAGGGTATCCCGATCGTAAATCTATTTTGGAAAAGACTCTGGCTCCTCTCAACTGGTCCATCAAATCGTCGATCCTCGGTAGCGGATACTTATTCTTCACCGTAACTTTGTTCAATTGTCGGCAATCTACACACAGACGTAAACTTCCATCCTTCTTCTTAATCAAGATGGCTGGAGCACCCCATGGAGAAGTACTCGGTCTGATGAATTCCTTTGCCAAACATTCTTCTATCTGCTTCTTCAGCTCGCGAAGTCCCAACGGCGCCATACGAGAGGGGGCAATGGAGATTGGTCCAACTCCAGGAACAAGTTCGATAGCAAATTCTATTTCCCTATGAGGAGGCAATCGAGGTATTTCATCCGGGAATACCTCCTCGAATTCTCTAACTACAGGTACATTCTGAATTTGAATGTCAACCGAGGTCTCAGCCTCGATCGACAAAAGATATCCTGCTGCTCCCTTGCAGAGCTCTTTTCTAACTTGCAATAAAGAAATGAGAGAGAAAGGTTGAAAATTACCATCTTTCGCATCCAGTGCGAACACCCGTGCTTGCGTAGGCTGTGGATCAGCGTTCTGGGGGCATTCGTAAGCGAAATGTCCTTGCTGGCCACATCTGAAACATGCATTGTTGTTCTTGCGACGAACTCCAAAGTGATTCTTTCCACATGTAGCACAAACAGTCGCACCCTGCCGTCCAGTTGACGATTGACCAACAGTATTGCTCCTCTTAAAATTTCCAGGCTGCGCCTGCAACTGCGGACCTCTGCCTCGACCCCTACCAGGCGTCGTCCTGAAGAACCTGCCTGAGTGATAGCAGTTCCGTGCTTCATTCTTCTCATTGCTTTAGGAAAATACTTATCCAAAAATACTTGTCTGAATACGGCCCGCGTCAGTTCAACGTCCTGAGCTCTCAGCAGAGCTCTCGCACCAGTCCACCATGTTAAGGCTTCTCCCATCAGCTGGTACGATGCGTAAACGGTCTTCTGCGCTTCCGGGCATGCCATGCGTTCGAAAATATGCTCAATCATCTGCAACCACTTCGCTGCAGCCTCAGGGTTGTCTTCACCCTCAAAGGTAGGTGGTTGGAAGTTGCGGAAGTCTTTCAACCTCCGACGGGCAATTTCTTCTGCATTGACATGCAGTGGGGGTTGGTTCTGATTCTGTTGCCTATGGTCGCGCCATTCTTGGCTCATATTCTGAATAAACGTTGCCAGTCCCCCAATGGTAGTGATAAGATCCCCTTCCGCATCGCCAGACCTTCCCCGGGTTGAACCGCGAACACCTGCCATGATTCTGCACTCACAATATCCTGAGATGAGTTGATCAGGCTCACCGCAAGTTATTCATGGCAGCAGTCCCAAGTAGGTACTCGCGTTCAATTCGGACAAGTTAACTATGCATCCGTGTCTTATCACAGAACGGCCTAAACAATCTAACTACCCTAGCTAATATATACTTAAACTATAGCACATTTAGACAGTCAATCAGCAGATAAACACAATCAACAATCAATTCAATCAATCACAAGCAAATCCATGGACCAAACTGCTCTGATACCAATTAGTGTAACGCCCTCCCTTGTATGCATCCAAGAGAGTCGTTTGCTAAGCGGAATTAGAGTCGTTACGTCACATAAGCTAACAAAGATTCTTATTCTAAGTACAAACCCGTAAGACATTTAGAAGTTCTTATCACATCTGTTTGGACGATAAAAAAAATGTTTCAAGTGATTTTGAAAGAGCACGTTTGGGGCTTTGCGTGCATATAAAATAATAGTAATTCGGAGTTCGTTTGCTCATAAAAACACCACCCGTAAGGTGCGCCGTAAAAATTTCAGCACTTAAATTCTTTTCACAAAGGTTTTCCAAAATAGCCGCTGTTCATCAAAGTTCAAGATAAAATAGAGATGATAAAGTCTACAGTCATCCAAGAGTACCAAAATATCAATCATTACAGTCATCCAATCAAACAAACAGCAACAGTACAAGTCCATTCATCAGCAAGCAACAGCAAACATCACGTCTTCATTTGCTTTTACGTCCTCCTGCCATTTAGGAAAATAGCAGCCCCGAAGGGGTGAGAATAATCCCAGTAGTGTGGCAACAAAACCAGTAATATAACAGTATTAACTAGGCACAAAATCATAAACAGTCACTTCAACATATCCTTGTTCCTTTTCCTTTTTCCTTTTCATCATATTCATATATATAGCGCATATAACGCCTTTCCTTTTCATCATATTCATATATTGCGTATATAACGCCTTTCCTTTGCGCTTTTAGCACCGTCGTGCGCGCACTTCACAGTGGAATCAAATAACCCTTGGCACCTGAGCTCCATGTGGATTCCAACTGTGGGCCTATGCGGACTGATGCCAAGTGTCCCATACCCCGGTACCTTGGGGATGCCTATATGATGCTTGCTCAAACACATGGTCCTGTACATAACTATTCTAAAACAAGGCCTATATGATCTTGATACATGCATGTCATGCTATGCTTTCACACACAAAGCGTAAAAATGCGGTATGATGTAAGGTGCATGCTTATATACCTTTCATATAGCCATCACGGCACATATACTTTTCATATGCGTTATGCTGCCACATAACGTCTTTACCTCATAATCATATAGCCATCACGGCACATTTTTGGCAGTTTCCTTTCATCATACGGAACATAATACTTTTATGGAATATGGAGCATCATGTCACAATTTTATACCAGTAGTCAATAGTCACATTAGGTAATATCGCCTGACACTTACCTTGTGTGCCTTAAACAATATCAAACAGCGGCGAAGTATCTCACTTCTTAGGCGCACCTAAATCAATTACAACCAATCATTTACAGCGGCGATATACAGCAGAAACAGTGGAAAACAGTGAGCATACAGCAGTGTTTTACAGTGGAAAACAGTGACGTTTGTTCTTAAAACAGTGAGCAGAAAACAGTGAGTTGTTCTTTAAAATAGTGAGCCGAAAACAGTGACGTTTCCCTTAAAACAGTGGGCAGAAACAGTGACGTTTTACAGTGGACAGAAACAGTGACGTTTTACAGCAGAAAAATAGTAGCACCTTACAGCAGAACAGTGAACGTTTTAAAACAGAACCAGTGACATTTTGGACCTTAAAACAGTGGCAGAACAGTGGCATTTGAATGTTAAAACAGTGACATAATCAATGGCATTTGAACCTCAAAACAGTGGCATGAGTAGTGTTATTTG
>JAVKPL010004589.1:0-22135 GCA_032173675.1 Gastrolobium villosum
ATAAAAGTAATTTTCATTTCATGTGTATATTTTTTGACTTTAATGTTTAGGTGAATGTAGATAAGTTATCTACATTCACTCCAAAAACAATATCATTTTAAGTTAAAAAATTAAAAAATTATAATGAAAAAGATTATTATAACACTGAAATAAATTATAATTATAAAAATACCTTAATTTTTACGTCAAAATGACGTAATTTTAGACTCACCGACAGATAAATTATCTACACTGATTGTAGAAAAAACGAACCCATATTTTTTTTTTTCTTCAAAAAGTTTTGCTTCTCAAAGTAAAAGTAGTTTTCATTTCACGTGTATATTTGCATGCAGTTTTTTTTTTTTTAAGAAAAAAGTAATAATTAATCAAATAGGTACTTTTTTTAAATAGTCAAAATTTATATGTTTTGAAAAAAAAATACTGTTTTATTTTCAACTATTTTCTAGATATTAATCCAAATGCAAAATAACTGACTTTTAAAAAGAAAAATCCTTTTTAAAAAAAAAATTATTTCAATTTTTTTTTTAAAAAAAAAAAGCTCATCTTACGTAAACATTGGTTCATGCCAAGTATTTCATGGCATTTCTGTCAGCAGGGATGATGTACAATCACCTCTATCTGATAAGACAAAAGAATCACTAATTCCGTAATGCATTACAATTCTTATAAGTGGAATGCTATTTCATGCAGTCATGGCCCCGAGCATTAATCAGAATTCCCCCACCCAAGACAAGAAAAAAGAAAGCAAGGACAACCCCCCAAAATAAATGTAATAACAAGGTTAACTTAAGCCTGTATTAAAAAGCAAGACAGGTTACAATATCAGAAGTGTGGAACAAGATGTCACATAAACAGAATTCCTAAAATCTAGTGAAATAACTTAACGAGACTGCCCTAAACTCAGCACTTTGAAGTATACAACTTGCTACATTCCCAATAAAAAACGCAGGACAATTATCTAATTCTCAACATTTTTATTGTCCATATGGTACAGTCTATTAAATTCAATGCTCAGAATCCTCAACAGCTCAAAAAGGTACAGGGTAAGCCACACCCATGCTTCACACAGGATATCCCAAAAGGCTGACAAGTTTTTCCTTTCATGCTCTTTCATCGTTGACATGATGATTTACGAGGTCTCCTTGGCTGTCCAAGGGCATATACTGTGTCATGATGGCTCTGATTTCAGAATCCATATATGACTGCAGAACACCAAGAAATATACCGGTCACATTTTACCCAATCAAACACAATAAAGTAAATTATGAAAGGAAAAGACAAACCGAGAATGCGACAAAGCTTACCCTTATTCTATATTTGTACACAAGGTATGCTCCTCCAGCAGCCAGAACTAAGCCAATTAAAATGACCCAAAAAGCAGCCCACGCAGATTTTCCCTCCGGACTGGCAGTTTTACCTGCAGAATACCCAGTAGGGAATATGAGAACAAGCACATTCAAATGTCTGTGCAGTAAAAAAAAATGTGAAGTGTATTTATATGTAACTCACTTATGCAGGCATCATGGTCCCTGATATACAGAAGATCCCCACTACAAGTGCAGTTATAGCTTCCCCAAGTATTCTTGCAGCTACATTCAGGGCACTGACAAGCTTTCTTCTCTTTGCATTCATCTATGTCTGTAAAGATGAAGCAGAAGGAGTTCAACTTCAGATATTCATTGTTTTAGTTATGATGAAAACATTCCCGGGTATCATCAATCATCAAGTTCACAATGTCAACCCGAAGGACTAAGAAGACTACAAGACTACTTTGATGGTGAGATTTAGTTACAATATGGTTTATCCAAGTATAATTTACGTAGAAGCCAACATTTCACTTACTGTGGCAGCAATATGTCTCTATATTTTAAGTCATTTCTGTTGTTCTCATGTCTCAATTCATTGAGTTCAAAATGTGATTAGGAGTTTAACTTATTTAAAGAGGATGTTAAATACAATGGAAAGAAGAGAGAGCAAGTAATTTGACCCTGGTTTCAGCATTAGGTAGTAATGTAGTCATAGTATAAAACAGTTATAGCATGTTTGAAAATCCAGTTTTGAGGGTGCAAACAGAGTTTCATTTTCATACGAACATGCTTTGCAAAATTTCAGTTAGCACGATTTTGATCTCAAAACAATCGTTTGAGTGGAAATCAAAAAAGTTGCTTTTCCATTGGGTCTCAAACCATGGTTTGCAAACTATAATCCGAACATACAATAAACCATGGATCCTATTACTATTATACACATATCTGTAAACTAACGAGAATATCCGCTTACACCTGACAACAATATTAAAAACAGGATCCAGGATTTTGATGCTGTGAATACCTTACTGTTCTAGATAACCGCAATATACTACATGGGTTTACTCCAACAAAAATTAAATAAGAAACAATATGAACATATCTCACCTCCACAATTTTTGATACCATCACCTCTAAACCCTGCAGGACACTGGCATTTAACTACGCCATTATCCTGTTCAGGAAGCAATTCCATTATGGTTTCACAAACCAAAAGAATTTCAAACATTAAAGATTTGGTGGAGACAAAAAAAAAGCAGAGTGAAGTGTCAAGAAATTTGGTAACTACTAACCGAACAAGCAGAAAATGCATGTCCGTTCCGGGCTTCATGCCAACAACCTCCATTGTTTATCTTGCACCGCCCAGGTCCACTAGCTGCAAACCCAGAAGAAACTAGTTGAATGAAACTACGAATGCATATTTTAAAAAAGGTTAAATTATTATTTAGGTTCCAAAAGTTATACTGAATTTTTAACTAGTTCCCTTTAGTTTAAAATTTAAAGGGATCCCTATCCTTCTAAAAAAAATTTAAATAGGTCCCTATAGTTTAACACAGTTTTCAATTAGGCCCCAATTATTTATAAAGTTTTATAAATCAATCCTTGAAGCCTATAATCGTAAAACAGAATGGCTTGCAAATGACTGTAAAAATCTGTTAATGGTGTTTAACGGCCATCAACCAGTAGTGATCTATTTAAAAATTTTAGAAGTAAATGGCTCCTATTAAAAAATATTTAACCAGACCTATTTTTAATATAGATGTTCAAAACTCATTGCACAGAGTTGATGGCAATAAGTAAATAATTAACCCGTGGACCCCTTTATTTCATTTAAGCGAAGAATAACAAATTTGCAAAATAAAAATGAGGAATTACGAGAGTAACTTTTATGCATAGGAAGACCGTGGATCACTTTTCACAATTTTAAGTATGCATCCTTCTAATTTCATACTTTTTATTTTCTTCAATAACAAGTAACATGCACAGAGTTTGATGAAATTTATGCAAACAGAAAAGTAAAGTTCATTGCATTTTAACCTTCGCAGGTTGTATAACCATCTCCTTTGAACTGCACACCATCCACCAAGGGGCATTCACACACTCGCCCACGGAATGTATCCTGAGAAAATATTCACATACATAAAAAGGAAAAGCGTAAACTGGAACCCAAATTGCTCTCTTAATAGGTAGTTAGTTTAACTAAATTATAAACTACCTTGCATGCGGTGATGTTAGCATCTTTATCCAGCCAACAGCCTCCATTTTTCTCCAAGCACTCATTTGTCTCCACATCTGAAATTTTGCCACTCCAAAAATATCAGGTTCAGAACAATTGATGTAACAAGTAAACAAAAACATATTCCCCCAATACCAAAAGAAAGCAAACATTTACCACTGCTCAAACAAACAGCGGGTTCAGTAGTTTCTTCAAAACCAGCACAAATAGCTTTCATAACAGCACCTTTCTCCAATTTTCCTGGAAAAATAAAATAAAATATACTTTTAAGAATTCGAAATTCAGATCACTATTTATCAGAGAAGCATACAGTACAAACCTCGATACTGTCGATTATTGACAACTAGAGTAGGCAATATGGTAACATCACCTCGTGATCCCTTCCCAACCTACAAACACTAGTTTGTTAAACATCTATATATAACAATCTGATACAATCAATTGAATGATCACATAACTAAGTGAAGTTATAAAGGACAGTACTTGGGCATCTTGCTCTTCTTTCAAAACAGGATTTTCAGAATCAGCATTTGGATCTCCCATGCACCTTTCAATCTTTTTAATATCAAGACCTGCAGATATTGAATAATCATATTTGAAAAGTCTTTGTCAACCACCCAGGAAAAACAGAATAGGCAATGACATATCACTTACCAAGTGATTCAATGACAGCATCTGCACATTCCTTATTGTATTTTTTCTCCTTCATTGGGCATCTAATTTGAAAATCAGTTACATAGTCCCACCACACCCAAGGCTTTTTGGTTTCATTTGCCACCTTGAAAACACATAGCTGCCTTAAATTTTCAACAACCACATCTTTCCCATCATAACCACTGCTGAAATCCTGCTCAGGATCTGGAGCGCAATATCTTCCATGATTTATGCACTGGGACTTGCACTGTTTGCTTAATGTGAAAGCCTGAGGACAGTACCAAGTTATATAATGGGGTGTAAATTGAGTGTAACCACCTTTCTCTAATATCTGTGCTGCACCCTTAAAATCCTTCACAAATTCCATCAACATATCACATTTAATCCCACACTCATCATTGCTGTTGGTCCACAACTCATACTCCACACGATCATCTGGGTGGGGGACAGCCTCTCTCCAGTCAAGATTTACGTTGACCAGATCCCCATCACTTATGGCATTCTTTAATTTTTCACCGAAACTTTTTTCAATGAGAGCTGATGGTATTGTTATGTTCTCTATGTATTTTGCAGATGATCCATCCTCTTCAGGTGTGTCCATGGTTATTAATTTTTCCTCAATATCATCTGCAACAAGAACTGCTGAAGCTCCAGCCTTTTGGGCATTCCAGACCTTCAATGCAAAGAAGCAATCTGCAAGGAACACATATAAAGCACTAAGAATACCCCCGAGAGAGCATTTCAAGAATTGGTCATAAGCTCAGTATGCTACTCAAATTCTTACTTTCTCAGACTTAGGGTAAAAGCAAACAACAAATTTAAATTTTTAACTACCAAAAAAAACCTAAAGACGTATCTTTAACTATAAATCCATTCAAACCAAACAAATGGGGCAATAACTATTTTTCTCCAACAGAAAAAAAAAAAGACTAAACCTACCATGTATAACTCTTTGTAAACAAAACAATCTAGTGACACTTAAAAATCCAATCCGAACAAAACTGAGAAAAAAAACAAAAAGATGAACAAGCAGGGAAGAATCGTAAACATTAATCCAAGGAGATATAAACAAGCAGTAGCAAGTCTCCACGAACCAAACAGCAGGGCAGTGTAACTAAACTTAAGCTAAGCAACAAGCAGAACAATCAGCGAAAGGATAAAAAAAATCTGCAACAAAGCGAAACGAGGTACAAAATCTCATAACTACCAGTTACAAAATTAACAAAAAGCAAAAACCCAAAAGGGAAAAAAACACAAACACATAACCATCCAAACCCCAAAAACCTTAAAATCAAACATGAAAACAGTCGAGGTACAAGAATCGGAATATTACTTCCGCGATCGAGCAAAACGATAGTGGGAAGAGCTCCAGGCTTGGATTTGAAGGAAATCCCGGACTCATCGAAATCCTTGCAACCCTTGCGATTATCTTTGGGGTACACGACGTTCCCAGCCATGCTACCTCCGTACTGTGGTATCCCAAAGTTGCCAATCGCGCTGTCGTGCGTGCCCTTGATCTTCTCCGGCGACGTCACCGTCAAGCTGTTCTTCTCAACCACGAATTTCGCCATAGCCGAGGACAGCAACAGAAACCCTAGAAAAAAACCCAGCCATGATTTCCGGAGCTTCATATTTGGGAACACCCAGAAAGGGATCGGCTAACTGGGTTTTCCAATTTCAAAAATGGGTCGGCTTCAGAGATAAATTCTGCGAACGAGGAGGGATAAATATTGCGCCTTTATTCTCAGTTTATAATTTAAAAACACAAAAGAAAAAGTAGTAATTGTTGTTGTTGTTTGAGAAGAAACAAAATGAAGTTGAGAACTGGTGTTGCGTATTTGCGTTGGAGATTAGAAACAAGACTCACAGAAAGACTTGTAGACACGGAAACGCAAAGAAGTTTCTCTCTGAGAGTGTTGAGTCCACGGAGACAAAATATTACTCTTCTTGGAACCTTAACTACTAAGCATAGACGCCGTAGCCACCTTACTCATCTCATCTTGATTAATTTTTTAATTTAAAATTTAACTATTATTGGAAAGAAAATATAGAGAGAGAGAGTTGATGGGCTAATTTTAATTTGAGGTTAGATTTTAAATTCTATTCCTTTTATCTACTTGTTATTTTCTTCCTTATCAACCTATCATACGCAGGATCCCAATCCAAAAATAGAAAACATTTCGTGTACGTGATAGAAAATCACCATATCTTCTTTTATTTTTATTTTTTATTTTTTTAAACATATTTTATTTTAAGCTTTTAATATTTATATGGTGAATATAAATAAGTTATATAGCTTTGCTCTCAAAATGATATTAAGTGTTTGTTATTTTAAATGACATAAAGTTATATCATTTTAGGAGAGAGATAAACACAAAATAATATTTTTTTACTTAAAATTTAAATTAAAAAAGTCACTCACTTTCTCTCCATGATTTTCATTTTTTATGTTTATCTCTTTCCTAAAATGACATAATTTAAGTCATTTAGAATGACAAACGTCAAATCCTATTGAAATAAATTACAATTACAACAATATTTTGATTTTTACTTCAAATGACATTGCTTTGAGTCGATACAAATAATTTATTTGTATTTAATGTAGAAAAATAAACTCTTTATTTTAAAGATTTTATTAATCTCATGTTAAAATAGATAAGTTATCTAATGTCATAGAGATAAATTTATTCGCTCCACCACCTGAAAAATAAAAAATAAAAAGAAAAAAGGTGACACAGTTATCAAATGGTGTGTAAAAAAAAAAATTATCACATGTAACAATAAGAGTAATTTTCCCTTATTTTAATAGGTAAAACAAATAACAGGTCATAGTTTTATCTCGGGCAAGGTGTGTTTATTTGTGTTCATTCATAAGAAAAAAGGTATTTTTTAATCGTATACTTGTTTAAAAATTGTTACATGAAGAAACCCAAGCGAGAAAGAGAGGAAAAGAGAAAGTTCAAGAGGGAAGATTCTGGAAAAATATTTCATCTGATTAACAGAAAACAGTAATCGCTACTAATAGCAAGAGTTGCTGACGTCAGTAATAAAGTTACAAGTCAGTTAAAACTAACTCAACAAGTTAAAACTAACTCTAATACTCCCCCTCAAGATGGAGTGTGGATATCTAACACTCCCATCTTGGACAACAATGAAAAAAGAGAAGAAGAAGGCAAAGACTTAGTAAAAATGTCAGCAAGTTGAAGATTGGACCGAATGGGCAGTAGTTTGATGACTCCAGATGCAACTTGATCACGAACAAAATGACAATCTATTTCAATGTGTTTAGTGCGCTCATGAAAAGTAGGATTGGAAGCAATGTGAACTGCAGCCTGATTGTCACAGAAAAGAGCAGCTGGAGAATTCAGTTTCAATCCTAGTTCTTGTCATAATTGAGCCAACCAACATAATTCTGCTGCAGTAGCAGCCAAAGCTCTATACTCAGCCTCGGCTGATGACCTTGAAACAGTTGTTTGCTTTTTGGCTTTCCAAGAAATCATGGAATCTCCAAGAAAAATACAAAAATCCGTCACAGATCTTCTTGAATCTGGGCATCCACCCCAATCAGCATCACTAAAAGCTTTAAGATGCATAGAAGAAGAAGAAGAAAACAGAACACCTTGGCCAGGCCGACCTTTGAGATATCTCAACAAATGATGAGCAGCTTGTAAATGAGTGGTACGGGGTTGAGACATAAACTGACTCAACTTGTGTACAGCAAATGTAATATCAGGCCTAGAAAGAGTGAGGTAAAGAAGTCTACCTATAAGACGGCGGAATTGGGACGGATCTGTGAGCAATTCTCCATCCTTTGCATTCAATTGAATCCTCGGATCCATAGGAACAGAGGCTGGTTTACAAGCCAGAAAACCAGTATCTTCAAGGAGTTGCAAAGTATAGTGTCTTTGAGAAAGGAATATGCCTTTCTGTGCACGAGCAATTTCAAGGCCTAAAAAATACTTTAAGATTCCCAATTTGAGTTTGAAATGAGAATGCAAAAAGGATTTTAAAGAAGAAACCACTGCAGGATCAGGTCCTGTAATTATGATATCATCTACATAGACCAATAATGCCACAAAAGAGGAACCAGCACCTTTAGTGAATAAGGAATAGTCAGATTTGGATTGAGTAAAACCATGTTGTAAAAGGACACTTGAGAACTTGGAATTCCATTGCCTTGAGGCCTGTTTTAATCCATAGATTGCCTTATGCAACCGGCAAACCAACTTAGTGCCCTTTTGAGGAAGCTCCCCCTGAATATTGTGCCCAAGAGGTAGATCCATATAGACTTCTTCAAAGAAATCACCATTCAAAAAAGCATTATTCACATCTAATTGATGAAGTGTCCAATGCTGAATAGAAGCAATAGCTAAAAGAGTTTTAACAGTAACAAACTTAGCTACAGGGGAAAAGGTATCAATGAAGTCCACTCCCTCTTGTTGAGTATAACCCTTGGCAACAAGCCTCGCTTTATATCTCTCAATAGAACCATCAGATTTGAATTTGATCTTATAAATCCACCGACACCCAATCGAATGCTTCCCAGGAGGCAAAGGAACTACAGTCCATGTGTGATTAGCTTCCATGGCTTGTAGCTCAGCTGCCATGGCCTCACGCCATTGAGGAGAACCAACGGCTTGATGATAAAACTGAGGTTCAAAATGAGAAGAGACATTCAGAGAAAAATGTCTATATGTAGGAGATAATGCTGCATAAGATATCACTGAAGAAATAGGATGCTTAGCTTTTGAAAGAGGAACCTCTGTATGCTTTAAGAGGTTGCAGTGATATTCTTGAAGGTAAGTAGGTGGTTTTGATAACCTAGTAGACCTGCAAGGAAGTGGATCTACTGCCAGATTATCCACTGCTGCTGAAGGAGAAATGGTTAAATGTAGATCAGATGCAGAAACAGGAGAAGCCATACCCCTTAAGGAAGAATCCAGGTCACTGGTATGAGGAGCAGAATTATTTGCAGGAACAAAGAGACTAAGATCTCTTGAAGGCAAAACTTAACTCTGGGAAAAAATCAACTAAAATATCACTGCTGTTGATTGTGTGAAATGGGAATGTATCTTCATGAAACATCACATCCCGTGAGAAAAAGACTTGATGATTATCCAAGTCATATAGCTTGTATGCTTTCATGCCTGGAGGGTATCCCAAGAAAACACACTTGCGAGCCCGAGCTTGAAACTTGTGTCTTTGTGCTGTAAGTGTGGATGCAAAAGCCAAGCAACCAAAAACTCTCAGCAAGGAATAGTCCACCCCTTTGACAAACAGTAGCTCATAAGGAGACTTGTAACCAAGCAAAGAAGAAGCAGTGCGGTTGATAAGAAAAACAGCTGTCAAAATGCATTCTGACCAGAAAGTTAAAGGCACTTTGGACTGAAAATAAAGAGCCCGAGCAACATTAAGAATATGTTGATGTTTCCTTTCCACCACTGAATTCTGTTGTGGCCTTTCAACACAAGCAAGCTGATGTAAAACACCTTGAGCATTAAAAAATTCAGTAAATGCTAACTCAGGAGCATTATCAGACCTTACCACTTTGATTTTCTTGCCAAACTGAGTGAAAACCATGTTAAAAAACTTAGGCAAAACAGTAATCACATCAGATTTATTTTTCAGCAAGAAAACCCATGTAAACCTAGTGCAATCATCCACTAAGGTTAAAAAATACCGATAGCCAGAATGAGAAGTGATGTGAAAAGGTCCCCATGTATCACAATGTATAAGATCAAAAGGAGACTTTGAGAAACTATAATTGGAAACAAAAGGCAGTTTGCGTTGCTTAGCAAGAGGACAAATGCAACAGGGATCTTTATTATTCACATGTAAACCAGAAAAATGAAGTTTATCTTGCATATGAAATAGACATTTATTTGACAAATGTCCTAGCCTATGATGCCAAATCTGGGCAGAGGCATGATTAACAAAAACAGAATTCAAAGAACTCGTATGATGTCCTTGTAGATCAAGAACATAAAGCCCCTCAAGCTTGTTACCCTTGCCAATCATCTTCTTGGTAATCAACTCCTGAATCACAAAGGAGTCATGCAGAAAAGTAACCATGAGTGGAGAAGCAGTAGATAGTGCACTCACAGACAGTAAATTAAATCTGAATTGAGGCACAAATAAGACATCCTTCAGAATCAATTGAGGTGTGAGTTGAACATCCCCAATGAGAAAAACCGGAATAGAACTTTGGTTAGGCAAAGTAACCGTGCTTCCATATAGAGTTCTCAAAGAAATAAAAACTTCAGCATGTGCACAAATATGCCTTGAAGCACCTGAGTCAACAACCCAAACATTGGGTGATGATAAAACAGGATTAGAGGATACTGAAAAGCAAGTACCTGTGTTGAGAACTGTAGAAGAAACTTGAGGAACAGACTTAGCAAGAGAGTCTGAAGCTTGTTGATTAGAAGCCAATCTATTACACAGCAAATTCAGGAGTTGACTGCAACTTGTGGAATCCAGATTCTGAAGGAAAGTATCAACAGGAGCACTCGATGAAGACTGAACAGAAGGCACCTGAGATGAAGTCTGATTGACCACGGCAGGTTTAGATGAACTATTCGGATGCTTCAGTCGTGGCTTAAATCCAGGAGGAAAGCCATGTAACTTGTAGCATTTGTCAATAGTATGACCATGAAATTGACAATGAGTGCAGAAGGGACGGTCTCTGCGAGGTCCTTTGAAAGTAGGATAAGTTTTGGCCACAAAAGCCAACGTGTTGGAAGAACCATCAGTGGACATGGAGTGAGGAGTAATCTGACGTTGGCGTTCCTCTTGAACCACCAGAGAAAAAACCTTGTTAATGGGAGGAAGAGGATCATTGAGCAATATTTGACCCCTGATCTGAGCAAACGAATCATTCAAGCCCATAAGAAAAGCCATAGTATACTCCATTTCAAAATAAGAAGCCAATTTGCGAACACCACCACAAGTACATGAATTACAGGAGCAGCTTGGTCGAAAATTACTCAATTCCTCCCAAAAGGATTTGAGTTTTGTAAAATACACACTCACTGAATTATTATCCTGATGCAGATTAGTCAGATCCCTCTGTAACTGAAAAATCCTAGGACCATTACTTTGTTGAAATCTATCTTTGAGATCAGTCCATATATCTGAAGATGAATCTGAATATATGATACTAGCAGAAATTTCTTTGGAAACCGAATTCAAAATCCAAGAAATTACAATATTATTGTTGCGCGTCCAAGAACGAAGAATCTGAAAATTGTTAGGGCTAGGTTTGGAAATAGAACCATCTACAAAACCAACCTTGTTCTTGACGGAAAGAGCTATCAGCATGGCGCGACTCCAAGAGGCATAGTTATCTCCTGTGAGCGGTTGCGAAACCAGAACAAGACCAGGACTATCAGAATGATGCAGAAAATACGGACTATGTGGATCTTCTGCCTCCGATCTAACCTCTGGAATAGTGGTGGAGTTATGGTTGAGTGATGCGGACTCTGAAGAAGCCATCTCTTGAAAGATTCAGGGTTCCAATCGAAGATCAAGAACGACATGCACCAAAAGGAATCACAGATCTATGTAGAAGGGACCAAAAAAGGAAGAAATCAGATGCAAAGCGAAAGAAAAATCATCAACTGATACCATGTTACATGAAGAAACCCAAGCGAGAAAGAGAGGAAAAGAGAAAGTTCAAGAGGGAAGATTCTGGAAAAATATTTCATCTGATTAACAGAAAACAGTAATCGCTACTAATAGCAAGAGTTGCTGACGTCAGTAATAAAGTTACAAGTCAGTTAAAACTAACTCAACAAGTTAAAACTAACTCTAATAAAAATTATAAAAAAAATTATATATATAAAATGACATATCATATATACTTTAAAATGACACATATTTTACTTACCAAAAAAAGATGACACACATTTTCGCATAACGTAATACACATGTATGAGTTTATCAAATCACTAAAATTGATCTAATTTGAACTTTAATGCCACCATTACATCAATAAAAAAGAAGGATATGAACTTATCATTAATTACTCTTATCCAACTTGTTATCTTACAATGATATGAACATAGTATCAGAGTGATATTATCCTCCATAACTTATTTTATAGCTTTTCCGTTGCCGAGTTCCGTAAGTTATGATTCGATGGAAAAGATGCCAAGTTGCTAACCTATACGCCTTAAAAATAAAATAAAATAAAAAGAAAAATTAAGATATCTGAATATATTTAATTTTCCAAAATCTTCTGTGACATGGCTTTCAAAGTTATTGTTTTTTCAAAATTTACGCTTTCATGGTCAATCAGCCATTATTTATTGGAAATGCAACTGTTATACTGCAGGAAAACAACAACCATTTCTTGCTAATCCATAGAAAAAAAATGTGTTGGGCTTTTTTCTTTTCTTTTTTATTAAAGCAACGGATCCCATATAATTGTGTATGCAAGAAACCTATCTTATGTCCTGCAAAATATGAGGGACTTAAACCCCTTATTTATTATGCATAAATACGTAAAAAAAAGATATTGATCAAATTGTATATAAATCCAGAAAGAATAAAACCTAAAAAGTTTAAAAAATAACAAATCCTACCTAACTTTCGTGTAAGCATTGCCCTTTTCTAACAAGTAAAAACCAAAAACCAAATACAAAAGTTAAGCAAGAAATTATGAACAAAAGGCTGGCAGTAAGAAAAAGCCATAAAGCTTAAGTGCATCAAGAAAGCAAAAGCACACTCACGAAATTCATTTATAAATAAGGTACTTTAATTCAAAACATTATATCTTACTCACTAACATTGGTCCAACGTTTAAATCCTGCAAAACTTACATAATCTATTCATTTATTCAGCTTTTCTTTAATGTGTTGTAATTTGTAAGAGAGAATCCGCTACAGAAACAAAGAGAAAGTCTCATCCGCGAGTTGTGAATCTTGTGATTGTGTGTGTAGATTATTAATGGAGAATACATATTCATTAATGGAGAAAGAATATTCAGATAATACTTATAGACCACCATTTTCTACTGCCGCACTCACTTAAGCAAAACTTAAATTGAAATACAATAGAAATAAAATGAGTATTAATACAAAAATTTATGAATCTTTTTTTTTAGGTAAAATATTTTTTTTCACGATATACAAATTTTATGATTTTAGATTTATACAAACAATGAACACTTGTATTAATTTAAATTAGATAAATTGTTTTGAAAAAATATTTATTGTTGTTAAAACCTAGAAATTATAATAATTTAAAAATTAATAAAAAATTAGATGTTTAATAAATAAAAAATTATTATATAAAATTATTTTTATTTGAATGAGTTTTTTTATTTTATTTTTGGGTGGTTTGTGGCTAATTGTGTGATATTTAATTGCACGTGGAAAACGTTCATATTAAAATATGAGCACATTTAGCAATAGCTATTTGACATGTCGCGTTCCTGCCAACAAACATTTGACGAGTGTTCTCAATGACTGACGTGGACCAATCCTATTCGAGCACACTATGTTTCATTTGTTTGTGATGGACACTTAATAAAAAGATGGGAATATGTTCGGTTATGTAACATGAAAATCGAAAACTTTCCTGCACAAAGAAACAATTGAGAGAGAGAAAGAAATAGAAGGAGAGAGAAATAAAATTTAATGGGCCCATATCAATTGTTATTTGTGCAGCACACTTTCAGTTTTTTTATGTTACATGACCAACATATTACCCTTTGAAGGATATCTATCTTTCTCAAGTATGGCTTTTAGAAATACCATATTTGTTTCAATATATTTCTCCAAAAACCCATCTATCCAGGAAGTATGGATTTATGAGAAAGATAGATATCCGCACTGTTCAAAAACCCAATTTGAAGGTGGGATTTTCGGAAAACCGGTTATCTCACTTTTAATGCACTGTTGATTTCATAAAGCTACATAATTTTCCCAGTAAAGTTTTCCCCCACCAAACAACTTTTTTTTACATTTTTCTATCTATTTCACTTTATCCATCTTTCCAATCATTTCTCTATCTATTACATTTCCCTACTATTCTAAAAAATTTTCCCATACCAAACGCCCCCTAAAAGATTACGGGTATAAGGCACAAATTAAAAATAAAAATAAAAACGAGTGATATAAGATCGGATGAGGATTTCTACGTTTCTAAAAGAATAGCAGATGATTTCACCCAAAAAATAGCAGATGATACAATTTCTCGTCCAATGATTCACATTCACATATATCAAATTAAGTTTATCATATGATAAAGGGGTTTAAAACAAACTCTTCCTATACATATCATAAAAATGTGTGTCATTTATTTTTTTTATTTTTTATTTTTTTATAAATAAATGGGTCTACACTTGATGTATCTGTATCTATGACATGAGATTTGGATTCTTCTACAAGATGAGATTTACTTTTCCCTATAATAAAATGCTATATGGATTTGGATTTTAGAACGGTAGAAAATTCTAAGCTTGACGTGAAACAATTATAACTTTTAGGCTTAACTGATGTTTTGATTTTTTTTTTTTTCCCATTGATTGTTATTTTGATCATATTATTATGGTCAATTCTCGATTTTAATCGTTTAATAATTTTTTGTTCCAGTCTAATTCTTTAATTTTTTTTTATTACTATAATAAAGTATCTTTAATGATTTGTTTATCTCAATCTTAAATTCTCAAACCCTCATTATCTACTCAAATGATTGGGGTTTATGATAAATTTAAAATAGAAAATATTTGAATGATACAAAACTGAAGAAAGAGAGAGAGAGAGGAGAGGGAGAGAAATAAGGAGAAGAGAGAGAAGGAGTATAGAATTTATTTCCGAATATTGGACCTTGAATTGGCCAAATGTACGGTCCAAATAACTACAACCATTTCTGTTTTCTGTTTATTGCATGGATAGTTGTATGAATAATTATTGAGAAACCATTTTCTTACTTGGAAATTACTTTTTTATGTCGTGAGATATCAAAATTTGTGTTATTTTTTTTTACAAGCAATGAGCTCCATCTAGAGGTGGCAAAATGGTCGGCCCACCCTGACTCGTTGTCAACTTGCCAAAAATAGGTTGGCCCGTCCCGATCCGCCGCTTGAATATGGGTTGAAAACTCCAACCCATTTAAAAAATAAAAAATAATTAAAAATTAAAAATTAAAAACAAATTATATTATATTAATTTTATAATATTAATTATTTTTATTTCACACTTCCATTAATCTTTTTCCAATCTCAAATTTAAATCTATGCTAATATTCAATTAAATATTCTTTATGAACTTATTTTTGTCTCCATATATAGATTGTCATAAATAAAGATTTTATTCTCTATTTTTTTATTGAGAGTGCTAAGATAAAAAAATTAGATATTGCAAAAGCTTAAACACAAATAAAATACTACCTAATGGTAAAAAAAAAGACCCGGCGGGCCAACCCGCCGCTAACCCGCTTTGACCCACAACTCGACGGAGCGGGTTGGGGATATGTAACCCAACTCGCCCTATTTTGGTGGGTTGGCGAGTTGACCCGTCGGATTCAACCCATATTGTCATCTCTAGTTCCATCACTTATTGTATATATGGTATGAGAGATGTTATTTTATGTGATATAAGAAAAGAGAAACGCATAATTTTTTTTTTTTTTTTGGTAAGCAAATCCATAATTCTTTCTACAAGTACTTGGTCAAGTTAAATGACACAAATTACACCATGTTATAGAGATAAAGTTGATAGGGTCCATTATATAAATAAAAGATAAAATAAACAATGGATCCCACAAATTTTGTCCTTGCAACATGATATAACTTGTGTCATGTAACATAGTAATTATATTTCCCAAATAATAGTAATAATAAAATTAGGGTTTATCATTTATCATTTAACATGACCATACAAACTTTCCTACACACACAACATTTTGTGGGGCCCGCAGCACAAAAAAAAAACTCCGACATATAAAATGAATCTCTATAACATAACACAATCATTTTTCCTATAATATAACTCTTATAAAACCCATAAAATTATCATTATTATTATTATTTTTAAAATTATAATTTTCACCTAGCGTCGTGCATCACCTCGTCAATTTCGTTATTAGATAATTATAATATAAAACTATTAGCATAATTTTTATCATTTAAATTTTTGGATTAAATTAATTTTTTATATGATATCAAAGTTTCTATTATCATGTGATTACGAGTTTAATCTTTATTGTTCCTATTTTATTATTAAATAATATGAAATTTGTTGATACAAATAAGTGAGTCTATATATTATTTACTGTTCAAAAAGCCCAATAGGCTCTTCTCTAACGGGATATGTTATATTAAGGGAAAAATTCAAATATCCCTTATGGTTTGTGTTTAAATCACTTACTCCTCTATTGTTTGTTTGTTTGTTTTTTTTTTTATCATTTACCCTGTGCTTTTTTCCAAGTCTCTCCTTTTAGTGTTAGAGTTGAGTTTTTAATGAATATGTCTATTTTATCTTTCTTATAAAAATACAAATGCCACAACTAATCTCCATGACTAGTCAAAGCTGCATATGCCACGGAGGCATGAGTTAGCAAATTTGGCAGCAGCATATACCTGCACAATCAAGAGTGGTTGACCATTGATATGGTTGCAACTGTAGAAATATGAAGATAAGCTGTTAAGTGTTAACTATTGACAGTGTTGCAGAACCAGTCCTAGCTTTTGCCTGGAAACATGAATAATTGTAATTAATTTATGATGAATTTTACCAAAAAATAAAATAAAATAAATATGATGAATCAATCACAACCAGATATAAATGGGGAATAAGATAGTGTATTTGACATTTTGTGAATATCTACGGTCGTGGATATGAAAACAAGTTTGAGTAGCAGAGATAATCTATTCAGACCCAGTAATAAGCATCATTTGAATACATTGTTTGGCCATCTTCACTCATGCAAAATTGATGATGTCAAGTGTATATCACTTTTGTGATGGTAAAGGAAATTGGTACAGTTTCATAGCTCTTATATAATCATAACACTATAAATAACTTTAGTTGCAGTGTCAGATTATATTTTTCTCTAATAATATTTTTCAGTTGATATCTGGCATCAAGCAGATATCCGAAACTGAAAAAAGAGGAAGCATAAGTGTGCACTTTATCTGCCATGTCTTCTAAGGCACCCTACCATGAGTACCTCTTTTTCTTCCCCTGCCACTTTTATCTATCCTAAATATGTATGATTCATATGTACTTGTAGCTTATTTGCCAAGAAATATATAGATCATTATCTAGCAGTGGCTCTGTTAGCTAATCACATTGAGCAACGTCATATAAACAATCCTCTCCAATTCCTACATAATTCCAGTGACAAACCATTTTTATGATGAATGAAATTCTTACCCATATTAATTATTATTGTAATCCAACAACTATTGTTCTCACTGCTTAATTTTATGGTCAAGATAGGGATATGTTGGACCATGTAGCACACTAGTGGTGTCATGGAAGAACCAAAGATGCTTTTGTTTCTTTTAAGCATCTTAGAATCATTATGTATGTATTAATGCCAAAGCAGGAACCAATCCATTTCTTTAACATATCTCAATCCACAAGCAACCACCTTTTAGCATGAAAAAGGAAAAAAAAAAAGCATATAGTCTTTGGCCCAAAATTCTGGTATATAAATCAAGCAAAGAGGTTACAACTTACATTCTCTCCAACATAACATTACATAAAGTTTTGGCAAACCATACCATGAAAAATCAACTTTTGTTCTTATCCATTTCCCTTTCGTTTCTTATACTTCAAACTGCTACCCAAAAACATGCATGTGACAAAGGCTCTCCTCAGACTAGCAACTTTCCATTTTGCAACACTTCACTATCTTATGAAGCCAGGGCCAAGGACCTAGTGTCACGCCTAACACTCCAAGAAAAGGCACAACAATTAGTAAACCCTTCTGCTGGTATTTCTCGGCTTGGTGTTCCTGCTTATGAATGGTGGTCAGAAGCACTTCATGGTGTCTCCAATGTAGGGCCAGGGACACGTTTTGACAGCAAAGTACCTGGTGCCACTAGCTTCCCAGCAGTGATATTATCAGCTGCTAGCTTCAATGCATCTCTATGGTACAAGATGGGGCAAGTTGTGTCAACCGAGGCTCGAGCCATGTACAATGTGGATTTGGCTGGTTTGACATTTTGGAGTCCTAATGTGAATGTGTTTCGTGATCCAAGGTGGGGGCGTGGCCAGGAAACACCAGGGGAGGATCCATTGGTTGTGTCTAGATATGCTGTGAAGTATGTTCGTGGCCTACAAGAAGTTGATGATGAAGCAAGTGCTAAAGCTCATAATAGGCTTAAGGTTTCAAGCTGTTGTAAGCATTATACTGCTTATGACCTTGATAATTGGAAAGGCATTGATCGGTTCCATTTTGATGCAAAGGTAAAGAGAAAAATGCATAAGTAATTGGATCATGATGAAAGCATTATTTATTTTGTTCATGTTTTCCGCACATGGGATTCTTTCATAAAGAGTTAAGAGTCTAATTGTGTATATGAGATCTCTCAATGTAGGTGATTTTGCTTCCCTTTTATGATGTTCTGAGAGGAGTTGATGAACATGTATCTGACTCTTAACATTATTAGTATAACTAAGATGCCTAATAACTTGGACAATGAATGTTGTCATAATTGGGAATAAATTTTTGGTACTATACCAAAGATTCAGTACATCCCTCCAATGAAAATATTACATGTCAGCTAAAACTCTTTTTTTTTTTTATCAAATTTTTTTCTCTTCTCTGATGTGTAGTGCTCTGATTGATGAGATGCACTGAATTTAGGTACAACGGTACTACCAAAGATTTATTCCATAATTGGGGTTGTTGCAGGTGACAAAGCAAGACCTGGAGGACACGTATCAGCCTCCTTTCAAGAGCTGTGTGGAGGAGGGGCATGTTAGCAGTGTCATGTGTTCTTATAATAGGGTGAATGGGATTCCTACATGTGCTGACCCTGAACTCCTCAAAGGGGTAATCAGAGGCCAGTGGGGTCTAGACGGGTTTGTCTTCCATCTCATTTCAATTTTTTTTTCATAATATGTTAGGCTAACTGAAAAACATTATACAACAATTTCTACTTTTGCTAGCCATGAGGAACTATATATTAATATGACATGGTTTCAGCTCCCTGATATCTTATACTTTTCGTACAGATATATTGTTTCAGACTGTGATTCAGTGGAAGTTTATTACAACTCAATTCATTACACTGCAACTCCTGAAGATGCAGTGGCTCTTGCACTGAAAGCAGGTAGAACTAAAGTAGCTACTGCAAAAATATTCTACAATTTTCTGCTTGGAAGGAAAAAAAATTATGACTGGTATCTTATCATGCAGGTTTAAACATGAACTGTGGCGACTTTCTTAAAAAATACACTGCAAAAGCAGTAAACTTGAAAAAAGTAGATTTATCTACTGTAGACCAGGCCTTGGTGTACAACTACATAGTCCTAATGAGATTAGGCTTCTTTGATGACCCAAAGTCACTTCCATTTGCAAACCTTGGGCCATCAGATGTATGTACTAAAGAAAATCAGCAATTGGCCCTAGATGCTGCAAATCAGGGAATAGTTTTGCTGGAAAATAGTGGAGCTCTTCCCTTATCCCAAACTAATATTCAAAAATTGGCTGTGATTGGACCAAATGCCAATGCCACCAGAGTTATGATTAGCAACTATGCTGGCATACCTTGCAGCTACACTAGCCCTTTACAAGGACTACAGAAGTACATTTCTTCTGTATCTTTTGCAAGTGGTTGTAGCAATGTTAAATGTGGTAATCAGAACCTTATTGCAGCAGCAACTAAGGCAGCAGCCACTGCTGATGCAGTGGTGATGGTTGTGGGATTAGACCAATCTATTGAAGCGGAGGGTCTGGACCGAGAGAACTTGACATTACCCGGATTTCAAGAGAAGCTGCTGAAAGATGTGGCCAATGCTACCAAAGGAACAGTGATTTTAGTCCTAATGGCAGCTGGTCCAATTGATATTTCATTCACTAAAAGAATCAGTAACATAGGAGGGGTATTGTGGGTAGGGTATCCTGGTCAAGCTGGAGGAGATGCCATAGCCCAAGTAATATTTGGAGACTACAACCCAGGTACTGTTTTTTGTATTAAATGCCTACATTTATTTATTTTGAGATATCTTCACTGGTTCATTGATTACTCAGGGTGACAAATTTTCCTATCAAAATTTTAATTACCACTCATTAATTCTCGTTACGCCACCCAGCGAGAATGGACTGGACACGTGGCAGTGTATGCATGGCCAACCATTCTCGCTGAGCAGTCCAACGAGAATGACAGGATGCTGACATGTGGCAAAATTACAGGCATTCTCGTTGGGTAGCCCAGTGAGATTAGCCACCTGAACAACTTTTGCAGAGAATGTCTGTACTTTTGCCACGTGTCAACATCCTGCCATTCTGGCAACGTGCCAACATCATGCCATTCTGGCTAGGCTGCTCAGCGAAAATGATTGGCCATGCAGACGCTGCCACGTGTCAGTCCATTCTCGCTGGGTGGCGTAGCGAGAATGTGACGTGCCATTTTGACAAAAAAAATTCCTGTCATGGCAATCCGATAAATTTTTACCTAAAAAGTGGCAAAATGGTCATTGTCCCGTTACCGGGTAATGCCTACAAATCTTTAGAAACTAACAGTGAAGTATTAATTTTTAGGTGGTAGGTCCCCTTTTACATGGTATCCACAATCTTATGCTGATCAAGTGCCAATGACAGACATGAACATGAGAGCCAACATCAGTAGAAATTTCCCTGGAAGAACCTACAGGTTTTACAATGGGAGTTCTCTCTATGAATTTGGCCATGGATTAAGCTACTCCACATTCTCCACCTATATTGCATATGCTCCCTCCACCATAACGATTCAAAACATATCCATTTCTGAACCACATGACAATATCTTCTCTTCCAACTCAGCCACCAAACTTGAGTCTCTATCAGACGGTCAAGCAGTTGATATTTCCACCATAAATTGCATGGAATTGACATTTTTACTTGTCATTGGTGTGAAGAACAATGGACCCTTTGATGGATCCCATGTGGTGCTAGTGTTTTGGGAGCCAGCAACTTCTGAGATGATGAGTGGGGCTCCAATTAAACAATTGGTAGGATTTGAAAGAGTACAAGTTATGGTGGGAATGACAGAGTTTGTAACAGTGGAAATTGACATATGCCAAGAGATGAGTAACGTGGATAGTGATGGCAAAAGAAAGTTGGTCATTGGACAGCACACAATTTTGGTTGGATCTTCCAGTGAAACCCAGGTTAGACACCACATTGATCTTAAACTTCCAGATACTATTGAGGGAGAAGAATTCATGTCTGAATGAATCCAATAAGCAAACTTTGCTAGCAGCTACAAGCCATAGCAATAATGTACGCTAGCTAGTTGTTACTCTCACATCATGTACTAGGAAAATGAAGTTGCTTCTGGATGTTATGAGTTTGATAGCAGATATATTAATACATATATTTATTGAAAAATAAATAAAAACTAGTGAACTAAATAATATAAATCCGCTAGAGGAAGGGGTTGAACCTTCGACCTTGTGGTTAACAGCCACACGCTCTAACCAACTGAGCTACTCCAGCTTGTGAATTTTTTTCCGAATAAAGTTTAATAGATTCTTTAAACTTGTGATTCACAGCCATACACTATTAATGACCAATATTTATATAATTGTTTTTGGTATTACATGAGATAAAACTATGCTATGTAAATTCAAAATTATGTGGTTCTGAAGATTAGAGAAATTAATGAAGGATATTTTAATAAAATTCATATAATAAAAAAAGAAATAAAATTATTAAAATATTCTTTATTAATTCTCTTAATTCTCAAAATAATGTAATTTTGAAATTACAGAACATA